>JAASFZ010000210.1:0-25743 GCA_023334075.1 Globisporangium nunn | reverse complement strand
GTCCGCTGCCGAGTCCCGCGCCAGAGAAGTACTTCACTGGCGAGTACGCGATCGAGAAGATGGAGGACGCCAAATACGTCGCACTGCCTGCCGAAGCCATCCGCATCGGCAACGCGCTCATGGACGCAGGTTTCCTGCACCCCATCAGCCACGAGCAGGGCTTCGACGACTCCGACGCCATCTACTTCTTCGACGAGGAAAACGTCGCGTTCTGCCAACCGTTCGCGATCCTGGAGGCGGGGCAGCTTGGGGACTCGGACAGCACGTGCAGTTCTGTCGATTTCCAGCAGCTGACGGGCAGTTTGGTGCCGCCGAAGCGGAGAATCAATGCTGGCGGTGGCGACGCTGGTGGTGGGGGCGGCGGGAGAAAAGGTCGCAGCCGAGGTAGCAGTGGTGAGAGTAGAGGAGGCGACAGTACCAGTAGCAGCAGCGGTGTCGGTGAAGGGAGCAGCTATCGTGGTGCCGGCAGCAGAGTCGCTCGTGGTCCAAAGCGCATCCTGTCGCATTTTGCGAGTCTTGCGCCGTTGTCAAGCCGGTCGTGGAGCAAGACATCGCTCTTCAGCAGCAGCAGCAGCAACGATGAGACGCACATCCACCCAGGCAGCAGTGGAGTTAGCCGTAACGGCAGTAACAGCAGTGGCAGCGTCAGCACAAGCGATCTTCGAGACGGTCGATGCCAGTGCCGGCGCTTCGGACAGCGCCTCGAGCCGCTTCGCCGACGCGCACGCCGTCACCGCCACCACTCGCACAAACTCAAGAACCAGCGTGTGCATCCGCTGCGCCGCAAGTGCACGCCGATCATCGAAGAAGACAACGTGCTCGAGCGGATGCTGCTGGAGCGCTGCGGCGGTAACGACGACGAGGACGTCAGCGACAACGACTCCAACAGCGACGAATTCCACAGCGCATACGTGTACAGCGATGGTGACGAGCTGCTCACGCCGACGCCCACGTTGGGTCGTCATCTTCTCAGAAACAGCAGCGGCAGCGGCAGCGATGACGAGGATGCTGGTCATGTATCTGTCACAATCACAGCGTGAGGAGGACCAAAAGAACTTGACTTGAGTATGCTTCTTTTCCCGCGTTATTATCAATTTGGCGCCAAACCCGAATTCGATTGGCATCAAGCGAAGATGGCAGCGCCGAGCGCATGCCCGATCTGCAGCCGGCACTTTCGGCCGGAGAACCTGGCGCTGCACGTGGAGTCGTGCTTGCAGAAGAGCAGCGCAGATGAGCGGCGCCGGCAGCGGGCACAGGAGCTCGCGACGCCACTTTTCCCGCCGAAAGCCACCGGTGGGGGTGATGGAACCGGACGAATGCACCAGACGCGACGCCATTCGTTTCCCAACGACGCAGCTGCTATTACCGACGACAGCAGCAGCACGCTGGTAGCGGGAGATATGCGCGGCGAGTCTTCAAGCGCGACGACGCCGCTGCAGCCCAAGAAGCGCAAGCGAGAGCCGATGTCGTCCGCACCATTGGCGGAACGGATGCGGCCGACTTCGCTGGAGGATCTCGTCGGGCAGGAGGAGCTGCTGGGTCCCGGGAAGCTCTTGGCATCGCTTATTCAGGCAGATCGGGTGCCCAACATGATCCTTTGGGGGTATGTGCGTCCCAGTGCAAGTGGACTAGCTGAAAGGCTTTGGGCGATTGAGTGGATTCTCATGTAGAGCTTTGATCCTCAGTCCTCCAGGCTGTGGAAAGACCACTCTCGCGCACGTGATCTCTAAACGCACGGGCAACAAGTTCCGGATCCTCTCCGGTGCGAGCTCTAACACGGCGGACATCAAGGACGCGATCGAGAAAGCCAAGGGTGAGAAGAAAATGTTTCGGCGCAATACGATCGTGTTCGTCGACGAGATCCATCGCTTCAAAAAGAACATACAGGTGCGATGTGAGTCAGCAGTCAAGCGAGCGGCTACCATGTAAACTACTAGCACTGACTTGCTGACTGAGCGTTCGCGCGATGCCGCAGGATATCTTTTTGCCCGCAGTGGAGGACGGCACGATCACGCTCATTGGCGCGACAACAGAGAACCCGTCGTTCGAGATCAACAATGCGCTCTTGAGCCGCTGCCGCGTGTATGTGCTGAAAAAGCACACGATCGAGTCCATCCAGCAGATACTGAAACGAGCTGTGGAAAACCCTATCGCGAGCGGCTTGCACTCATTCGTGGCTACAGCGGCGACCTCTTCGGATGAAGATGGAGAAGCAGACGCATCTGTCAAGATCTATGCAGACGACGACGCATTGGACTATCTGGCAAAGCAGTGCGGAGGCGATGCGCGTGTGGCGCTCAACTGTCTCGAGATGGCGGTTCAGACTGCGCCGAGCGACACAGGCAGTCCTGAGGCTGGTGTGCGCATTACTGAGGCACACGTGCGGCACTGCTTTGCGCATCGGCAAACCTTGTTCTACGACCGTAATGCTGACTTCCACTACGACCTCATTAGCGCGTTCCACAAGTCGATTCGCGGGAGCGACGACAATGCGGCACTGTACTGGCTGGCGCGGATGCTTGAAGGTGGCGAGAACCCGCTGTTCATAGCGCGACGCATGATTCGCATCGCGAGTGAAGATATCGGACTTGCCGCGCCAGAGCTGCTGCCGCAGGCTGTCGCGGCGTACCACGCAGCGCACTACGTCGGCATGCCTGAGTGCGACTTGGCGCTTGCACAATGCGCGACGATGCTGGCTCGCGCGCCGAAATCCGTGGACGTGTACAGAGCTTACAAGCGTGTGAAGCAGTCGATCCGGGAGTGGAGTGGCGGTGCTCAGCCAGACGTGCCGATGCACCTGCGCAACGCCCCGACGAAGCTGATGGAGAACCTCGGATTCAACAAAGGGTATCTGTACAACCCGGACTACACCACTGAGGAGCTGAAGCACCAGACGTACATGCCAGAGGAGCTCTTGGGCACGAACTTCTTTGAAGCGAAACATCAGTCGCGTGAGGAGGAGGAGGAGGAAGAAGAGAAAGTACAAAGGCAGTGAGAAGAAAGCGATGAAGGAGCTCACACCGCATCATCAAGTAAGCGATTATGAACAGCTACTAGTGTCGACGATGCGCTCGATGTGTGATACGAGATTCAGACCCAAGTCGTGATCGAACAATCGAAGCGAGTGAACCCACCAAGGCGTAGAGGCAGAACCTCCGACGTGTGCCACTCACCTGCAGTTCATTGTTGCTGTGAGACGATGAATTAGTTGGCTGTTGTGGAGGATTTTGAGCATGCATGGAGCCGCCACGTATGTGCTGTGCACTTTGATACAAGCTCCATCCCACTCTGGGCATGAGGTTCCTTTTTCGACCATCAGAACCGTGTAGATATGTACTGAGTATCGATATTAGAAAAATATCAGGCACGACACTGGAAAAATACGCCGGACACACGGCCACGACTGTCACGTGATTCCGTGTTATGTTGCGCTCGCTGCTCGTTGCACACCCGCTTTCTTCCAGCTCACTCCAGTTTTCGCCCCCAAGACACCACCTCCACGCTCCAGTCCCCCCCTCTCACACACACAAGATCCGACAGCCGTCGATTTCAGAGTCGCCCGACCTTCACCAAACGCCCAGCATCCTGGCTCCAGCACCGCCATGAATCAGACCAACAGCACGGCTGCGGCCGAGCAGGAGGCAAAAGCCAAGGCGACGCAGGCACTACTCCAGTACCTCTCAGACCGGTTCGATGTGCTGCAAGTGTTTCTGCTCTCCGGCTACGGCATCATGTTCTTCCTCTGCATCGCGCTCATCATGTATCTGCGCCGCAACCGAAATGTTGCGCTCCGAGGCGACTCGGAAGCTGCACGCAAGCTCATCTTGCCGGCGTATGAACCATTGCTCTGGATTCTCGGCATGGCGACCGGCACCTTCGCAGTTTTCTTCTGCATCGCGCTCGCCACCAACCTCTATACGACTGACATTAGCAAACTCGCGACTGAGGTGTTCTACAGCGGCCGCCAGTTCGTGTTCGTCATCGTCGTGGTCTACATGTTCCAGAAGAGTGTCTCGGTCCCGGCGCTCCAGCGCACCGTCGTCATCTCGTTCATCCTCTCGACGTACACGTTACCAATCGTCTGGTACATGATGAACTACGGCAAGACAGAGCACTTCTACGGGGTGACCACGGCTTCACGCGCTATGCTGCTTCTCCTGTACACGTACGTGTTCATTCGACCTCCTGGACGTGCCACACCACGCACGATGCGCGAGTACTGCCTCTTCGCGTACGTCTACTACGCCTTCCTCTTCACATACAACCACATGTTTCAAGAGCAGAACACGGATGCGGGCTTCAACCTCACGTATGTGAACCTGCTCTGGGGATCACTCTGTCCGCTCGTCATCTGGCGCGTACTCAAGGCGGACACCGAGTATTGGCGCGGCATGGGGCAGCGTGCGTGCGCTTTGCAGTCACTCTTCCGACAGAAGCACCGAATCAACGAACACATCTCGTCGCAGGGACTCCACGTGCTCATCGAGATGCACCGCAAGTACATCATCGACTTCGCGTACTTGCAACTCAAGCAGCGCATCGGCGTTGGCGCGAGTGCGGTCGTGTTCAATGGCATCTTGCACTCTTCGACACCAGTCGCGATCAAGGTGTACACGCCGAGTGACTTTACAGAAGAGACGGTCGCAAGCTTTTCGCACGAAGCTGCACTTTGCGGCGCTCTCAACCACCCGAACATCGTGCGCTTCTATGGTATGTGCGTGTTCCCGCCGACGATCTGCCTGGTGTCGGAACTCTGCCAGGGCAGTCTTGCAGACATCACACTCATGAACTCCCGTCGTGAGCGAAGCAATGAGCGACACCAACTCCTCATCGACATAGGATACATGATCGACGCGGCGCGCGCAGTGGCGTACATCCATAGCTTTTCGCCTGCATTCCTACACCGTGATATCAAGCCGGAGAACTTCCTTATCGATGACGAGCACAACGTGAAGCTGACGGACTTCGGCGAGTCGCGCAGCATCCCGCGTACACAGATCGAGGCAAACACCCAGATCAAAAAGTGGAAGGTGGCGAAGCAAAGCGTTGGGTCTACATCGTCTTCGGATGCCAAGAGCCAAGGGGCGGGAAACACGGGCTTCCTCGAGCTCTCGTCGATCGTCGTAGTTCCGCCTTCCCCGCTGTCGCATGCAGCGCTGAGTCCGAAGGAAGAGGCGATTGATCAGAAGATGACGGTCAAGGGTACTGTGGACTACATGGCACCAGAGGTGATCAACGGCCGAGCAGGGATTGCAACGTACGGAGAGGCTGCGGATGTGTATTCACTTGCGATCACAATGTGGGATATCCTGAACCCGGGGAAGAGCAAGTACCCTGTCACGAGCTCGAACCACTTTGCTGTCTTCGAGCTTGTACTGGATGGACACCGGCCGGCGCTGGACCCGCGGCTGCACACGAGTTTGCGCGACGTGATTGAAAGTTCGTGGCAGGCAGACCCGCAAATGCGTCCGTCGGCGCAGAATATTGTCAGCATCCTCGAGACGGTCCAAGAGGAAGTGGCAGCAGTGCTGGCGCTGCAGTTGCACGACGAACTGAACCACGACCGGCGAATCGAGCAGTACCAGCAGCTGATGGACCACGGCGAAGACGCAACGGACGAAATGAGCGCAGCCTTGTTCTCTGGTGACGCCATTGTCAAGCATCTCGAGGCACACGGAGTCGTGAGCCACAGCGCCAACTCTGGTGAAGGGATTCGGATGGGAAACACACTCATGGACGCTGGACTGCTGCACCATGCGCAGCACTCGCACCCGTTTGAGAAAGCGGACGATGTCTACTTCTTCTTTGATGAAGACGCGATCCAGTTCTGCCACCCAATTGCGTTCCTCGAGCCGCTCGAGGGAGAAGAGGTCGAGTCAACACCAGCAAAGGCGAATGCACCAGTGGTCACTTCGCAGCGCGCCGCTAAGGTCTCGATCGTCTCGTCCCAGGGCGCGACGTCCAAGTTCGATCCGTCGCAGAGCCGTTCAGACCGGACAAGTTCGCAGTCGATGCGGCAGTTCGCGGAGAACGGCATGTGTGTGTGCCGGAAACTCGGGCAGCGACTGGAGACTGTGGCGCGAACGAAAGCGCCTCGACGTCACCGCCATCACCCGTTCCACAAGAAGTTCCGCCGAAAGCAGCAAGTGCGCGAGAAGAGCGAGAACCTGCTGACCGCCAAGCTGCTGCGCCGCGACAATGACGGGCTCGAGGACGAACTGAGCGGCTTCGAGACCGTGGCGGAGGCTGAGAGCACCGACGAACTCGCGTGAGTGTTTTCGTCTTCGCCTTTGCATATCAAGTGCGTGTTCCAACGCATTATATTGGGTAGGATAGCAGCAGCACGTTAATCGATTGTCTACGAATGAAGTGGCAATACTAATGGTAAAGACTCGTCGACTACAGCTAGAAGTGTCTGCATCTCGACGGCGTAGGCCTTCGCGCCACAGGTCCGAGGACAGGTCCGAAGAGCTGCGGCAGTATGTGCACCATTCTCATGACAGGGATTGACTATTTTTTATTTGACTTCCGAGCCTTCTCAACCCACTATCTCATCTGCCGCCGCGCCGTCATCAGGATGGGCCGCAATGGCAAGGGGCGGCAATGCGGCGGCTATGAGTCCAAGATGGAGCGGTGCGAGTCGTCTGCAGTGATCGCGCGTGCGCACCGTCTGCCCACACTAGCACTAACGTGCATTCCTCTCCAGCTTTGTGCTGCAGCGCCGGTGGCAGCGCGAAGTGGCGCGCGCCGTGAGCCAGCAGCAGCGCAAGAGGCGCGTGGCGCCGTCCGCTTCATCACCGTCCGCCGCCGCAGCTGACGCTTCTCGTGCGCGTAGAGTGGTGCGCGTGGACGTGGTGAAGGCGCTCATGGACGCCCGGCTCAAGGACGACCGCGTGGAGCGCAGCAAGCAGCAGAGCGCCGGCGCGATCGCCAGTCAGCTGGCGGAGGCGACCTCGCGCGCACAGCCGCCCGCCGCGTCGCTGCAGGACCGGTGCGTGTGGACGTGTCGCAGGGTAGGCGTGGGCAGCCGCTAACCTGCGGTTGCACAGGTGCCTCGTGGAGATCGCGCGCACGTTCGACTGTTACTCGTTGGCGGCGAGCCCATGGCTCGTCGAGTGCTTCAGCATGTTCGAGGGCTGGATGCTCTCGCGGCTTTCTTCACTCGCGACCGCGTTCAAGACCATGGGCGACGCGAACGTGGCGTTGCTGCTGCAGCAGTCCGCGGAGACGCTCACGCTCGGCTTTGTGCGCGACGAGCGCTCGCTCGCGCTCTTGGTGACACCGCGCGAGAGCGACCGCTCGTCGCGTATGGCGTGGCAGCTCGATGCGCTCCACCTGCAGCAACAGGTCGAGTGCTGGGATGAGCTTGACGTCGACGACGTCGACATCGTGCAGACCCACGACGCCCCCGTGCGTCTACGGCGGCTCGAGCTCATCTCGTGCGCGGGGCTCTCGCTCGCGTTCGCCGAGCAGCTCGCGCTCGCGCACCCGTTCCTCGAGCACCTCAAAGTGGTCGACTGCTTCGACGCACTAGACACGGCCGGCGGCACCGCGCTGCTCGCGACCGTCGCGGGCGCGTGGCGCAGTCTCGAGTCGCTGCACTTCTCCTGGTGCTGCTGGCTCTCGACCGAGATGCTCGTGACATTCGCACACCTGCTCCTCGAGCCGCGCTCGTGTGGCGCAACGCTGCGCGAGCTACACGTCTCTGACTGCTTCGACGTGGCTACCGACTACGTGCGCTCGGTGTTCGCGGAGCTGCACCCACACCTCCGCCTCACGTTCTGACAAAGTATATCCACATCTGCTACAAATGTGCTGCCAATTATGCATCTCGATCGTAAAAGCTGCTCACACGACGAGAAGTAGGCGAACGTCGTGCTACTGATGAGCAAAGCCGCCGAAGGACCTGCCAGGTCTATGACGCCAACTCCTCGATTTACTCGGTAAGCTGAACTCTGGTGCTCTCCATCATGGACTGCAGCATCACTTACGAAATCGAAAGTGTTCCTGCCGCAGCCGTCGTCGAACTTCTCGACTTTTTGTGCGTTGTTCTGGACGGACAGGGAAGAACTCGCTCGACACTCGTGTAAGAGAGATGCGACGATCGAGAGAGCGAGAGAACTTCATTACTTGGAGCCACTCGGGGTGGATTGGGCACTTGTGCGGGAAGGCAACAGACATCCTTTGGGGAGTGAAAAAGTGCCAAAACCAAGAAGCAATCCCTTGTTTTCTTCACTTCCCACTTCGTTGTGTAATCTTTGAATCCGTTCTTCCCATTCCTGATTCTTCCTCTATCACCATCATGAGCCTCGCGGGGCCGCTCTACCGGCGCTCGCCGCGCATGTTCAACAAGAGCAAGCCGGGCGACTGGACGCTCGTGTGGTGCGAGCTGCCGCTGGAGCAGGGCGAGCTGCGTGTCTTCGCGGACCAGCACAGCCGCCGCCGGCTCGCCACCTTCCCCGTCAAGGACTGCGACATCGCACACGTGCGCAGCGACGGCCGCGACTGCGTCGAGATCTCACTGAGCCGCTCCAAGAAGGAGATTTTCTCCTCGCACGAGTCGAGCTTTGACGTTGACTGGTGGTGCGTGAGTATAGTTACTCTGCTGCACGCTGCTGCAGGTGTTCATGGGCTCGTTGTCCTAGGATGAACACACTGCTGTCGCTCAAGCGCGACCTGGAGCTCGGCATTCGCCCGCGCGCGTTCGTCGTGTGTCCGCCGATGCCCGAGGCGCCCGCGGCGCGCAAGTCCATCAAGCGAGCGCCGAGTGCACAGAGTCTGCACGCAGCGGCGCGCCCGACGCTGCGCCGCAGGCAGCCGACGCTCACGGCGGGCGTCGCGCTCTTTGAGCGCTTCACGGTCTACGAGACGTCGACGGTAGGATTTATAGTGGATTTAGCTGCAGATGCAGTGCTAGTAGTGCTAGTGGTGAAAATCGCACTTAGTGGATGTGTGCGCTGGGTATGTGGGGCAGACGTTCTACGTGGTGTGCTCGGACCGCCACTACTCGCGGTTCCGGCTGCTCGAGCTCGACCGCACGGTCGAGCGCCCCGAGAACCTCGACAAAGTTTTGACGGAGGACCCAGAGCTGTACTCATGGAAGGAGATCGAGGAAAAGCTGCAGCTGCTCACGGAGCTCGCCAAGAGCGCCGGCGGCGGGAAGCTCGTGCGCTCGTTCACGGCGGTCGCGATCGTCGGCTGCATTCGTTTCCTGCGCGGCTATTACTTCATCTTCGTCACACAGCGCCGCAAGATCGGATGCATCGGCGGCAATTACATCTACGGCATTACGGCGACTCACCAACTGAACGTGAGTCCACCGAGCGACGACTTTAACGCGTGGACGTGGCTCAACCGATGGTTCAATCCAAGCCCGGAGGAGGAGGCGGAGGCGCGGTACCTCGGGCTTTTTCACTTCATCGACCTCACGAAGGACTTCTTCTTCAGTTACTCATACGACATCACGCACACGCTGCAGTACAATATGACGAACGAGCGCTCGGAGCCATCCGAGATGTTCACCTGGAACTCACACCTCACAAGCGAGCTCACGCAGTGTTTGAGCGCCGGCGCCGCAGCAGACCTCGTGATCCCGATGGTGCTCGGGAGCTACGAGCAACGCAAGTGCTCAGTGTTTGGGCGCCTGATCAGCGTGATCCTGCTCGCGCGTCGCTCGCGCCATTTCGCCGGCACGCGGTACTTGAAGCGCGGCGTGGCCGACACCGGCAAGGTCGCGAACGACGTCGAGACGGAGCAGATCATCGAGGACGAGAACATGGGCGCGGGCAAGCTGAGCTCGTTCGTGCAGTACCGCGGCTCGATCCCAGTGTTTTGGTCCCAAGAAACCTCCGCGACACTTCCAAAGCCGCCGATCGTGTGTACGTCGATGCGATATGACAGCCATTTGATGCTGCGATGATCGTCTTCTGATTCTCCTGCTACTTTGGTGTGATCTGGTCATGACTTTTTTCTCTGTTGATACAAAGTAAATCGTGTGGATCCGACATACACAGCGACGAGGAAGCACTTCTCGGACCTCTTCGCGCGCTACGGCTCGCCGATCGTGGCGCTCAATTTGGTGAAGCAGTCGGAGAAGAAAGAGCGCGAGTCGCTTGTTGGCAAGGAGTACCTCAATGCGGTCGAGTACCTGAACAGCTTCATGCCGCTGCCACATCAGATCCGCTACGTTGCGCTTGATTATTCTCGCCTGTCCAAGACGAAGACGCTTGACGTGTACAAGTCGCTGGACAAGTTCGCGGTCTGGGCGCTAGCGCAGACCGGGTTTTTCTGCAGCGCTCCGAAGCGCCACGTCGGCAAGATGGCCAATAAGCGGACGGCGGATATGCCGTTCACCAACATCCTAAGAAACAGCAGCGAGTCGACGGATCTGTCTGGACACGACAACAACTTGTCCGAGTTCCGAGTCAGCAGCGAGCTTCCGCTGTCGCCGACGATCCACCGCAAGTCAGGCGATTGGTTGGAGCAAAGAGGCGTGCTGCGTACAAACTGCATTGACTGTCTGGATCGCACGAATGTGAGCCAGTTCGCGGTCGGCATGCGCGCGCTCGGGCAGCAGCTCTACGCTATGGGCATCCGCAACACGCCGATTCTCGAGAATTCCTCACAACTTGTGCGTGTGCTGACGCAGCTCTATTCGGTCGTTGGAGATGCGATCTCGATGCAATACGGCGGCTCGGAGGCGCACAAGAATGTGAAGAACACGGCGAGCCGAGAGAACTTTAAGCATCGCGAGCTGCTGACGTCGATTCGACGCTACTACAGCAACTCGTTCACTGATATGGCGAAGCAGGACGCAATCAACATCTTCCTTGGTCATTTCGTGCCGAAGGAGAAGCAACCACCACTCTGGGAGCTGGAGAACGACTATTACTTGCACAACTTCGAAGTCCGGAACGGCGCCGCTGCGTGTGAAGAGATGCGCAAGAGCGTGGCGTGGCGTCTCGAGAGCCACCGTCATCTGAAACCGTACGACACAGATGGTCTGTTAGGCATGCCGTCTTCGCCGGCGGAGACCACGTCCAGCAATGAGTACGAGTTTGTAGAGGAGAGTGACGAGGAGCTTGCTGTGATTCGCGCGCGTGATCAGGAGCGGCGCGAGGCATACAAACGCGAATGCAAGAGACTGCTGGAAGACTGGTGGAAAGAGCCGCTGGAGAAGTTCGAGCGACCAAAGTTTGCGCTCGCACGTGCGCAGTCACGTCCGAGGCTGGAAGCTCCGGAAGAGACAGACTCGGACGACGGCGCCGATGACCGCAGGCTGAATGAAGTGGTTGAGATCGGAGCAGATGACCTCGATAGTACAAAGACGACCGCGGAGATCCGCAAGATGCAGCTGGCGATATGCGCTCCGTGCTCGGACGAGTTCATTCAGATGTACCACCCGGAGGAGCTCACATCGTTCCGGAAGACGCTTGGGTACGAGTTTATGAATCCGCACGAGTCACACGACCAAGAGAAGCCTCGAAGCGAGAGTGCAAGCTCCGAGTCGATGCTATCCCTTTCGATGTCAACGTCGACGAATACTCGCGGTGTCCAGGGGCGAAGCATCAGCACGGAAGAGGTGTCTGGGGACCACTCGATGTTGCCTCGGCGCCAGTCCCATCGTCTTCTCCCAAAACCTCGCTCATACCGCAGTATGAGCGCGCCAGACTTTGGCGACGAGTTCGACCGCCCGGAGTCACTCCGGCGAGCGCGTGACAGTGCACACGAAGGACGTCGAGCGTTTGGAGAGGATGAGCTTGGAAGTGGACCAGGATTCTCGCGTAGATCAAGCCGACCAATCATGCCGTTGCACTCGCTGAAAGGTGTGTTAAAGCGAAGCGACGAGCATGGGTCTACGAACGATCTTGGTCATCACCTGAGGTATGGCATGTGCCTGTGTCGTGATGGCGATCGATGATGACCTGCTCGCGCTTGACAAGCTGACAGGTTAGGTTGTGTGTATTCAGGAAGAGGAACTTTGTCGGCGATTGCTCGACGCCAGCCCCCGACAACATTTACGAAGCGTACGAACTACTGTGCCGAAGAGCGGGACTTGGTTTCGTGGGAAAGGCTGACGTTTTTTGTGATCCAGATATGTGCAATCCGTGCAAACGCCGTCGGTGTGGGAGAGCGATAACGAGAATGTCCGCATGTTCTTTGAGTCGTATCTGCGAGAGAACAACATCAGCGCGGACGACGCGCGCAGCCTTCGCGAGGCGCAGGTGCGAGGTGGAGCGACTTACAAGATCCAGAGCGGGCCGTATTCCGGATTGGACCAGAGCGTGAAGGCACGAGAGATCATTGCAGTGAAGGGCATGAAGACGAGCTCGGAAGAACGAAAGTGCGGATGATTGTTGTGTGCTGTATGCTAAGAGGCTATCATGTGAAGCTGACGAGCTGCTTGTGATTGGTGCGTAGATTCTACCAGGACACCTTGGACTACAAGAAGCTAGTGCAAACGGGGAGGTCGTCGATTCCGTCCGAGAGCCTCGAGCTATACGAGTCGTTCTTCGACGACAATTTGCCTGACGTGAGTATCTACGCGTCACTGAAAGCGTCAGAGGACAGCAAGGGAGGAGGCTACGTGAGCTTCGCGGCGGCGGCTCTGGGTGTCCCACCTATGTCGTCGTCAAGCGCTTCGAACTCTGACCTGGTGACTGTTGGAGCTGGTGGGGATACCACGCTGCTACCGTACGCTCCGAAGCCGCGCAAGATTATTGGTCCGCGCGGCGTACGCATCGGGGAGTGCGACTTGATCTCGGTCGGCGCACTCTTCAAGCTGGATGGTGGACGTGACCAGGACTTCATCCTCTTCAACGAAGCCGCGGCAGAGCACTCGTTTGGTGAGATGATGCGCAGCGAGACAGAGGTGGTCTTCGGCAAGTAACAGTGGATGATGCAATGCATACATGTGGGCATGGTGAAGCGATGTTCGAGAATGGAACGTTGAACTCCCTTGAGTCGTCCATGGAGATGTTGTCGTCCATCTCGACGCCAAACTCTTCCACGATTCAACACACTTCATCCTTCTAGCGAGCTTACCACGTGCTATCCACCATCCAGTTCATGCCAAGTGCATTTTGCGATCTTCTTCTACGCGTGCACTGCACCGCTTCGCGCTGACTCGTAGTTCTTGTCCAGGATGTATCGCGCGCCCCCCTCTCCACTCGTTCATTCATCATTGAGAACAGACCGACATACGCGCCTTACGTGACGAACTCGTTCCCACCAACCAACCAACGTTTTCTCCCTGCACTGTTTGCAGCGGAAGATATGCGATCTCTCATCTCGAGTCTGGTGCTCCGATCGCCAGCGCGAGTGCTACTTGAAGATGACAACCCAAGTCCAGTACCAACAGTGGTATCGTTGCCCACCACTGACACTCCGATCTCTCAAGCTCCGTATCCGCGCCCGACGTTCGTGTCGGCAAAGTATGTCGAGAACAACGTGATCGCGCTCTCGGTCGTGCTCTTCGTGAGCTACGGCGTCATGTGTCTGCTCTGTGCTGCGTTGCTCGCCTACATGCGGTACAACCGACATGTCGCGCACAACAAGGGCGACAGCATCGCTGCCCGCAAGATTCTGTTGCCAGCGTTCGAGCCCCTGCTCTGGATCCTCTGTATCGCCACTGGGAGCTACTCTACATACTTCGCCGTCACACTCTCGATCGAGGAGTATTACCAAAATGCGGTGGTGAGCGAGTGCTTCTACGCCGGACGAACGTTCATGATGCTGCTCGCGATCGTGTTCATGCTGCAAAAATCCGTGACGATCCCAGCGCTGCGACGTGCAGTGTTCGTCACGCTCGTGCTGTCGACATACACGATACCGGTCATGTGGTTTATCTCAGAGAACTATGACCCGAAGCACCAGAAGCGCAACTACTGGATTATTATGATTGCGCATGGACTCTTGGTCGGCATCTTCGCGTACGTCGCACTGTTCCCACCGGGACGCGCTAGCAAGAGCACGCTACGCCAGTACTGTGCCTTCGGGCTTATGCACAAGATGTTCGAGTTTGCGTTCGTAGCAGCGTTTTATCATGGGAAGATCAAGCTCGGCTTCGGATTCCTCTACGCCGATCTGCTATGGGGAGCGCTCAGCCCGATCTTTGTCTGGCGTGTGCTGAAGGCGGATACGGAGCATTGGCGCGGCATGGGGCAGCGTGCATGTGCTCTCCAGAGCTTGTTCCGCCAGCAGGCGAACGTGAACGAGCGCATCTCGTCGCAGGGACTTCACCTGCTCATCGAGATGCACCGCAAGTACATCATCGACTTCGCGTACCTCGAGCTGAAGCATCGCATCGGCATAGGCTCCAGCGCTGTGGTCTACAACGGTGTTCTGAACTCCAAGGTTCCGGTGGCGGTCAAGGTGTACACGCCGACGACCGTGACAGAGGAGACGGTCGCCGCGTTCTCGCACGAAGCCGCGCTCTGTGGCGCCCTCAATCACCCGAACATCGTCAAGTTCTATGGCATGTGCGTCTCGCCACCGACGATCTGTCTGGTCTCGGAACTCTGCCAGGGTAGCTTGGATAACGTGACAGAGTCTTTGGTGGTGTACCGCCACAAGGAGCCGAACCGCCAGCAGCTACTCATCGACATCGGATACATGATCGACGCGGCGCGTGCAGTGGCATACCTCCACAGCTTCTCGCCTGCATTCGTACACCGTGATATCAAGCCAGGCAACTTTCTTGTCGACGGACAAGGCAACGTGAAGCTGACAGACTTCGGCGACTCTCGCAGCCTCCCGAAAGCCAAGATCGAGTGGGAGAATCTAACTCCGCAGGCGACAGGCGATGCAAAGAGTGGCAACGGGACTAGCGCTGTCGGCAGTGATACCAAACTCCAAAGTAACAGCGCCATGTCTGTCGCAGTCGGGGACAACGACGAACTTGGTGCACACATGTATCAGGAGTACTCAAACGTGATGAAAGAGCGTGCTCGAGGAGCCACCATTTCGCCACGAGATGCCGCGAGCAGCCAGCACCAGGCCGAGAACGCGCGCTCGGCGACCAAAATGACTGTTAAGGGCACTGCGGACTATATGGCCCCAGAAGTGATCAACGGCCGAGCAGGGTTTGCAGCGTACGGCGAGGCTGCGGATGTGTACTCGCTCGCGATTACGATGTGGGACATCCTGCATCCAGGCGTGGACAAGTATCCGAACGCGAGCAATAATCATCTCCTCGTGTACGAGTCCGTGATCGCAGGGAAGCGTCCTGGTCTTGACGACACCGGTGTCCACCCAGGTCTGCGTGAGGTCATATCACTCGCTTGGGATCCTGACCCTCACAACCGACCTTCAGCGCAGCAGATTGTGGCGACGCTCGAGAGTATCCAAGAGGAAATTTGCGCAGTGTTTGCGCTCGAGATAATGGATGAGCTGGAGCAGGACATGGTCATCGCGAAAACGACAGGCGGCGGGGGCGACTTGGCCGTTCGCTGCTTCAGTGGCCAGCAAGGGATCGTTAAGTTGCACGACCTAGGTGCTGTGAGCTCATCCAGCGAAGGACTGCGCATCGGCAACATGTTGATGGACGCAGGTTTCCTCCACCACATCAAGCATGCGCGGGAGTACGAGTGCAACGAGGCGCTCTACTTCTTCGACGAAGACAGTCTGCAGCTCTGCCAGCCGTTCGCGATCCTCGAGGGAGGACAGCGACAACAGAACTCGGACGATGAAGAATGCGGCGCGAACTACGTGGAGCACGACCACAGCGGTTCCACTGATCAGCGTCTGTCGTCGCCCGAGTACGACTTGACAAAGAGGACCTTGCGGAAGAAGACGGGGTCTTTGACCTGGCATCGCACCATTGGTATCGTATCGAAGGTGAATGGTATGGCTCAAGCGGGTAACAGCGGTGGGAACGCCGGAGATCTTGAGGGGAGCGCTGAGTGTGCGTGCCAGAAGCTGGGACAGCGCTTGGACAACCACAAGACAGCTCGGCGCCGCTTCCGTCGTCGGTACAAGCCGGTCCCGGAGGAGAACCTGCTGACTGTGAATCTGCTGCAGGATGAACTGAACTTGCCGCAGAACGCGGGTCTGCTCGACGAGTTCGATGACACAGGTCCAATGATCGTCATCTCGGACACGGCCGGCGAGCGAGCGTAGTGGTGGCCAATTGCAGCGTCGATTGTGCCGACTATGTGTTCTTAACGAGTGCAAGTTGAGCTGCATAAGAATATGTCAGCGTGTCAACTTGCCACAGTGCAGTCGATAACTCAGGCTTGCTTCACGTTAGCATGCGTCTACATGTGGGTATGACGCAGCGATGTTCGGGAATGGAATGCTGAACTTCCTGGAGCATCCATGGAGATGTTGTCGTCTATCTCGACGCCAAACTCTTCCACGATTCAACTGATGCCCAAATAGACGTCTGCAAGCTCAACAAACCCTGTTTTCGCCAGTCGCGATCTGTCTTGAAATAGCATTGCAGCAGTCAAGATCTGGAACATCTTGAGCAGAACCAACTTCGACGGCCATGAAGACACCAGCGAGTAAGAGCGGCGCGAACGCTTCCGCTCCTGGGACAATATCGCCGTCGCCGTCGCTGCCGGCTGCAATCACACTCGGATCAACGCCAGGAGCCACTGGAGAGAACACGAGTCCTATCACGACCGATGATCAGCCGACAGGCGAGCCTCTCCTTCTGACGTACGAGCCACCTCGCCGCAAGATTCAATGCAACCCGAGCGCAGGAGAAGTCCATCGTCGCGAGAGCGGCGCTCCATGGCGCGTAGATATGGACAAGAAGATCCGTGCCGCGAACGCGAAAGCCAAAGACGAGCAACTCGAGAAGCGGCGGTGGGGACTCGCGAAGCAGATCCAAGGCGGGCTCATGCACACGTACGGGATGAACTACGGCGTCGCGGAGCTCTCGACGCTGCTCAAGACCGGGGTGACTGTCAAGTCACAGCAACAGCAGCAGGGTGAGCTTGCGAGCCATGATGTCGCGTTCGTGCAGCTCCTCGCTGCGGCAGAGAAGTACGATCTCAAGCAAGTCGTGATGCTGCTCGACAAGTTCCCAAAGGGACGCGGCGCCGGCAGCGCCAAGCACAAGTAAGAATCTACACTACCACTAGTCCCGCTGCAGTATCCTCACCTTCCTCCTCCTCCTCCTCCTCGTCGTCGCCTTCTTCTTGCTCTTGATCTGCTGCTGGCAGCGCGCTGGCTGTCCCTAGTGGCAGCTCCAAGATCTTCACGTCTTCTAACTGCATAGTCTGCAGCTCGAAGAGTTGCATCAGCTCTTCGATCTGCGCGTCAAGTAGTGGACCTGCAAAGTGGTCTTCGCGGCTCTCGCTGCTGCTGCGGTGCCTCTCGTCATCCTCCTGCGCCATGCGCCAGAGCTCGTACTGGTGCGCGACACGGAAGAACGTGCCGTTCTCGCTCAGAATCCGTTCGAGCGATGTCACGAGCAGGTACTTGACGCGCAGGTGTGTCGCACGGTCCTGCTCGTCGTACGGGAAGCTGTGCCCCGCCTCCTCCCCGGACCGCAGGTCCTCCTTCGGCACCTTTGCGAGCTCTACCAGGTAGTTTTCCCACGCGAGTGCCAGCGTCCGGTAGAAGTCGCTCTCGACAGTGTGCGCGCCGTCGTCAGTCTTGTAGTCAACACGATGCAGCCATTGGCTCTTGTCATCGTGGCTTAAGTGCGCGTCGGCGTTGTGGTGGTGCGGCCCGAGCCACTTTCGACCTACGCGCAGGCGCACGAGCTTCTCGCCGCCCGTGAGGAATCCGTCGCGCCGTGCGCGTACATGCACGGTGAGGTCAAAGAGCTGGTCCGCTTTAAGGCGCCAGGATGTTGGTGGTTTCCACGTCGCCCAGCAGCACGTGGCGAGCAAGAACTCAAGCAGCTGCGGGTCGCGCAGCTCCAGCGCGTCGACGGCTGCGGCGCCACGCAGTGTCGGGACGTCGCGTAGCTCTGGACCGCTCGTGTGCACCTCAAACCGGCGCTTGGTGACGCACACCTGCCGCACACTGCAACATCTCAGCTGTCCGATTACTGGTATCAGAAGTGAGCGCCGAACGAACGCACTCGTGCAAATCGAAGGCGAAGGCGCCAGCGGCGCTCGTGGTGCTCACGCTGCGCACGAAGCAGCGCTTGGACGCGGCCTCGGCCTGGGCCGCCGTCCGCCGCATGCGCGCCAGCACCAGGCGCTCGGCGTGTGCCGCGGCCGTCGCGCGCAGTTGCGCGAACTCGTGCGCCGCCCGCAGCGCCATGCGCGGGAGATTGTCGAGCGGCATCGACAGCTGTGCATCGCGGGGACCGACGCTGGCGCCGTGGCCCATGACTGTCGCAGACGGGAGAGGAGGCAGCCGCACGTCAGCGTGAAGCGGCGTGAAGCGGCGTGACGACGACGCCTGGCGACGACGATGCGACCTTGAAGGGTCGTCGTTTGGCTGGATTCACGAATTTGGCCGACACATATTTTATGACTTGATTTCAGTATTGTAAAATTCGTACTTTACCGAAGGCTACACCGGTATATCACTTGAATATTTTGCACTCAGCTGACACCAGTACTACCAACAGTAAAAGCCTCCAAGACTTGGCGACACTGCAAGATCGAGCGAGCCCGAGGTCCTCGAGCACTTGGAACTCACTCGCGCCTGCAACTTGCTTCCGAGCTACTCACTCTTCGCTACACCACCGCTATCTTGCCTCAAGCACATCCAAGTTCTAAAGTGTGTTACGCGAGTTAGGCTCTACGTCAACTTGGACTGGGTGACACGCTGACGCTACACTACGTGGAGGTGCGCCTTCGCACTGAACGGACCCAAGGTCTGCTTTGTTCTCGGTGTCGACGACCTGTAGCACGAGATCTCTCATCGTCGTGTGCATCTGTTGCGGATACTCGCGGTTGGTTGAGTAGATGCTCGTGTATCAGGAAAATGTTGCGTGCCGCATTCACATCACGATCGAGAACCAAGCCGCAACTATCGTTCTGGCATCTCTACTGTTTCTCGCCCTTAGCGTTGTATGGATGTTGCCGCACCATGTGCACGTCTTGGTGGTGAACTCCTCCGTGCATTCGATCAACTTCCCACCGACCTGTTCTAGCTTGTACTTAAGCATCATGCGAAAGCTGTAGTGCGCTTGCAGAAACATCTTGCGCGAGATGACGTGCGACAGACTGCGGTGCCTCCTTGTCATCTGACTTGTCTTGAACGAAGGGAGGAGAACCTCGTCGTATCTCGCGGCGATTCAGCTGGCCAACTTGTGGTGCATGTCGTTCCTCATGCGGAGAATGCGAAGCCGCATGTCGACAAGTCGGCGCGCGAGACGACACCTCACTCGCTTGAGCCGGTGATGCACGCGATATGAGATCGTCCTGTCGATCGTCAAGCGCTTGCGAAAGTGTCGGTTGTCTGGGTCGGACACTGACATGGCAAAGCCGCTCAGCTCATCGATCGTCACGAAAGAGCGAACTCCGGGATCGATTGCACAAGCGCGGGATCTCATTCTCGTTGGAAGGTAAAGTTGCCTTCGAGGCATGCACACGAAGTAGTCTCGAGAGCGCAAAAGCTGGAGTCTAGACATGTGGTCGAAGTATCTAGGGCGAGCGGGCTTCACGACAATGCCTTGCTACTTCGGCAGCTCCATGTAGGTCGGGCAGCATCGAACGCCGTTGTTGATCTCTGCTCTTGACACGCGAATACCGATGGGATCTGAAGCACTCTTCTTCGGCTTGAAATGCATGGTCGGAATGCCGGGGTTCATCTCCGACGGCGTCATCGTCGTGGTCGTCCAGTCGGAGTGCCGTCAGCTCGTATTGCGCCACGGACACCAGTACGTCCAGCATGCTGAGTCGGCACTCGGTCATCGTAGCTTAGAAGGTGCTCAGGAAGTGGAGATGCGACGAAGAAGCCACTTGGTTTTTGATCTTGCCAAATGAAGAGTGAGATTGATCCGCTTATCCTCTCACTCGCTGCTCTGACACGCGCACGCAACACTCGAAGTAGATCTCCCATCCAGCACAACCAGCCGAACGTGCGGTATCATTACCGGTATTTGATGGCTTGTGCGTCAATTTCTCGAGCATCCCTCAATTATTGCTTGCAGCCGCATGATAAGCGAGTCGCTGGACTTCCATCACTTGCGCGCGCCATCGTACTTCCAACCCCACGCAGCCCACAGCGTACATGCAGTGTGAACGACATCGTGCTGCTCTCCTCGACGCGCTGCAAAGCTCATTCTCCAGAGGAGCTCATTCGGCAACTCGCACTTTCAAGTACTCAAGTCGCTCCAGATCCCAAGCACCACCGCCGTCGCGCCGCCTCCAAGATCCAAGTCTCGACCAAGCGACCAAGAGCCATCAAGTACACAGTGTCGGGACGACCGATCCTTGTACAAACCGATATTGCAGATCGCGTTGTGGACGTGCTTGCCGATGTCTGCAGCAGAAGACACAACCAAAACACGGTGAAGTGTGAACTCGTTTCCACGCGCACGGCACTCCCACACTACACGTGAGGACTACAACGTTATTGTGGCGTAGCTTGGACAAGTCGATGCCACTTGGTGGATTTCTGACCTTTTTTGGAAGGTGCCACAACATAATCGTGCTGCTTTCCCTAACCGGGGTTGTGCGTATCATGGTGCGAACTCTGCATGGCCAGCCAGACAATCAGATCCCCGTGGTATCGCGCGCACGAGGGGAAGCAGTGCGTGTGTGTGTGAGAGAGAGAGAGAGAAGCGAGCGAGCGGGATTGATTGGGATAATTGCCTCGACCATCACTAGTTTCAACTCGAAGTGTACTTGTGCACCTCGTCTTCACTTACCAGTCTTGCCGCTCCTCCAAGACGAGTATGCACGATACTAAGCGCTGAGCACACCAGCAATTAGTCAGCTCTCTGCCGTGTTAATACCAGACACGTGACGCAGTGCACGCGCGCCTCCAGCCACCCCCAGCGCACTCGATTCTCTGGGATATCAATTTGTGCCAACAACACTGAGCTCCGGACTGCTGCACGCGTCAAAGTGGTCCGAAGTGTCGTCAGGGTCGGGCAAGCAAGCGTGGAGATGATGTTCCTGCAGCTCTGGTCTACTCGCTTCGATAATTAGTCACCTCGGCGATAGTCGCTGTGGATCGCGAGCCTGTTTGTCACCCGCAGCAAGCGAACCACACCAAACCACCACCAAATCAGTCCGAGGGGGTGATGAAATCATCATCGCGAGTACAAGGCTGAAGCCGCCGCAGCCGGAAGACCTTCAGTCTTCTTGTGCAACCAGATTGGGTAGCGAGGGTTCGTGTCTGAAGTGCAAGGTGAGGCACGTGGTTGCACAGCAACAGCTCGTGCTGCGTCTGTGAATACGGAGAGTGGGAGAACACCGTGTTGCTGATTTTACCGAGCGCTTTGTGAGTGAGGGGCACTGTCGACGCTACCAGTGTTCCACGCGTCTTGTGCAGTCGATCACAGTTTTTAGGATGACTGGGTACTCTCGGAGCGACTCCGAGGACTGGCTGGCGGACAGGCTAACTTACTGGCTGGTTGCAATGGAGTGGTCGATTGCGCTCGAGGTCCGTCGCCGCTCTCCACCACAGTGCAGTGAGCTGCAGGACTGTTTCCTGACAATCCGATTCACCACCATCTAAGCAAACCGATCCAAGGCCCCGCCGGTTCCAAGATCCGAGAACCCACACATCTGAGCACGATCGAGCTCAAGATGGTCGTCTCTGCCAGCAACTTCGCTACTCGACTCCTGGCCACCGCAGCGGTCGTCGTCGCGCTCGTCCTCGCGCTCGCCGCTGATACTTCTAGCGCCAACATTGCTGCAAATACTGCGGCGGAGGTGCCTCACAACGCCACAGTTGTGCGCAACCTTGGAGTCGGCACGGGATACGTCGCTGCCTGCTACGCACCGTTTCACAACGCGCAGTACCCGCTCAACGGCGGCAGCCCAGACATTGCTGCACTGCGCCAAGCCATCGACGATGACTTTCGCCACATGAGCCAGCACTTGACGCATGTGCGCACCTACTACGCGCAACACTACGGTATCGAGGTAGCGCCGATCGCCGCCAAGTATGGCATCAAGCTCTACATCGGCGCCTTCCTCACTACCGAATCGTGGTGGACCAGCGAAGTGAGCTCGGTCGTCCGCGCTGTCAACTCGTACCCAGACACCATCGAAGCCGTTCTTGTCGGCAACGAGAACATGGCCGGCTTCGGTGCGAGCAGCGGGTACATCATCGACAAGGTCAACGAGATCAAGCGCGCGCTCGGATCCAACGCTGGTCGCGTCAAGTACGGCACCGTGCAGCGCATCACCGAGTACATGGACCCGGCGTACGACTCACAGTTCAGGACGCTCGCGGACAACCTCGACATTCTCGGCGTGAACATCTACCCATTCTTCAGCAACGGCTACGATGTGTCCAAGCCTGTTGCGCTGCTTGACGCTCAGTGGAATGCAGTCGCGAGCAAGTACCCGCGCAACAAGCTGCGGCTAACAGAGACGGGTTTCCCCACCCGGGGCTCGCAGTCCAGCACGTCGCCTCCTTTGCAGCCGAGTGTGTGGAACTCGGTCAATTACTATGAGGCACTTGTGGACTGGAGTCCGAGTGGGTACGCCGGTCTGCCCAAGTTCTGGTTCCAGGCGTTCGACCGGCGCGAGGACGATAAGGTTAGCCCCGACTACGAGCGCTACTTCGGCTTCTTCACGACTGGCAGGGCGTACAAGCAAGCCAATTTCCCGCATTTCAAGTCGGCTTCCCCCCTACCGACTCCGACGACCACCCCAGGTGCCTGCAAGCTTCAGGACGGCGTCGACTTTATCAGCAACGACATCGGGAACGTCCTAAGCACGAAGGCTGAGCCGTGCTGCGATATCTGCCGCGTGATGCCCGGCTGCCGTGCCTTCACTTGGAGTGTCTACAACGGCGGCACTTGCTGGTTGAAGAGCGGGAAGGGCGAGTACAAGACCGGCATCTCAGGCGTCACGTCTGCCGAGTTGTAAGCCAGCAGATCGTTCTCATTTTGTACATCGTGCAAGCCCAGTGACTGATACCACGCGCTCGCACTCGGTCTATCGTCCTATGGCTCTTCAGGGTGCTCATCTTGTGTAGTATCTAGATCCTTGTGAATAGACAGTGTCTCGTTGTTGTAGCCTTCGTTCTTGTTCGCCATGGCAGCTTCCAGGAGCGAGCGAGCAGCAGGGTTCGAGTCGGACACGTAATGAAGTGGCAGCTTGCCGAGGCGATCCGTCTTGTTCGCATCCGCTCCGTTAGAGATAAGAAGCTCAATGAGACGCTCGCTTCTGCTGCTTAGCTGAGCTGCAAAGTGAAGCGCTGTGCGGCCGTCGGGCAGCGACACATTCACATTTGCACCCCCATCGAAGATTAACTGCTCTGCAGCTTGCACGTGACCGTGCTGAACAGCAAGCATGAGTATCGTGAAGCCCTGCGAGTCCACGGCTTGGCAGTCTGCGCCGTGGCGCAACAGCAATTCCATGATCGCCACGCTCCCTAAGCTGGCGGCGTGCATCAAAGGAGTCCAACCATAGCTACTGGTGTGGTTCGCGCTTGCGCCATGCTCAAGCAGCTTTGCGACTGCATGGCGACGACCAAACGCCGCAGCGAGAAGCAACGGAGTCGATCCATCCAGATCTGTTGTGGCTGGGTCGGCTCCGTTCTTGAGCAGCAGCACGATGGAGTTGACGTGTCCATGTGAAGCAGCAGCCGATAGTATCGTCTCACCACTCGAGCTCCGAATGTCCAAGCTAGCGCCTCTCGCAATCAGTAGCGACAACGCCTCACGATTGCCGCGAGTAGCAGCGAAGAAGCATGCTGTCCAGCCTGTTACAGTGTCGGTCACGTTGATGCCCGCTCCTCCATCGAGAAGCAGATCGATCGCGTCTGCATGTCCACTCGACGCGGCATGCATCAACGCCGTCTTCCCGCTACGATCACTTGCGTTCGCGTTCGTCCCGCTGCTGAGCAGCAGAGTAATGACTGATCCGTGGTTGTTCTTCGCTGCTTCGATCAGAGCTGTGGTGCCGTCGTCTTCAGAGGCTGCAGGGACATTCGGGTCTGCGCCATGACGCAGTAGCACTCGGATTACGTTCTCGTGACCCAGTTTGGCTGCGTGAAGCATCGGTGTCCAGCAGTCTCGATCCCGCACTTCAGTGCTTGCGCCCCTCTCCAGCAGAGCAGCGACGACATCAGCGCGGTTTCGCTTCGAAGCGACCAGCAGCGGCGTGAGTCCATCCTTGTGCTTCACGTCGACGGTCGCCCCATTCGTCACCAAGAGAGACACTACGCGCGGAAAGCCCTCGCTTGCAGCGTACGACAGCGACGACCACCCAATCTTGTCTCTGTCGTCGACGTGCGCTCCAGCCTCAAGCAGAATGTTGACTGTCGTTGCGTGGTTGCTGTACGCCGCCTGCATCAGAGGTGTCTCTTCCAGCATGTCCCGCGCATTCACGTCCGCGCCCCCACAGATCAGCGCCATGACAGATTCTTCGTGGCCTTGAAACGCAGCCTGGAAAAGCGACGTCCAGCCGGAGCGCATGCGGTCGTCGACGCCGGCCCCGCTCTCGATCAGACTCGCGATGACCTCGTGTCGATTGCGCGACGCCGCCTGCATCAGTACGGTGGTCTCTTCCGCATCTCTGCAGTTCGTCTCGGCTCCGCTTGCGAGCAGAACGTCGACCGCGTCTTGGGCGTTCTCGCCCATGGCATGAAAGAGCGCGCTCCAGCCCTTCTTGTCTCGGGCGTCGATGTCCGCGCCGCCCGCGAGCAAGATGGTGACTGTACTCCTGTGGTTGCTGTACGCTGCCTGCATGATTGGGGTCTCTTCGATGCGGTCGCGCTGGTTCACCACTGCATTGCGTGCGAGCAGTATCTGGATCACCTCGTCGAACCCCTTCAGCGCCGCCCAGAAGAGCGCCGTCCAGCCCTGGTTGTCTTTCGTCTCCAGCGCGGCGTCGTGGTCCGCGAGTACGCGTACGACGCTCGCGCACCCTTCACCCGCAGCGAGGATCAGCGCTGTCTTGCCCTGGTCGTTCTGAGTCTCAGGCGACGCGCCGTGTTCGAGCAGCACGCGCGTGAGCTCGACGTGGCCGTACATCGCCGCGATCATCAGCGCCGTCGCGCCCTCCCGGTTCTTCGCTTCCACCTCTGCGCCAAGTCCCAGTAGCAGCCGCAGCACCTGCTCGTGGCCACCGCGTGCCGCTAGTATGAGCAGCGGGTCGCCAGCACGATCTCTGGCGTTGGGATCATCGGCTTCCGCCAGCAGCTTCTCGACCGCCTGCACGCGCCCCTGCTGGACCGCGACGAAGAGCTGCCGCAGGAGCGACGGTGGCACTGGGAGCGGCGAGAGCTCGTCGACCGTCGGTTCCATGGCCGCTGGAGGAGCGGAAGTGCTGCAGCAGTCGAATAGCAGGTCGAGGAAGCGATAGGAGGCGGGAGAGGTATGGGAGGTAGATGGTAGTCAGTCCACCATTTGGTGTTCCAAGGTGCTAGTTACACCAAATGGTGGACTGACTTCTCTGTGTGGTTTACTTCAAAATTGACGGACACCTGCTTCGTGATCCAACTTGACTTTTCAAGGAGCTAGCGACGTCGTTGTTGTGTACTACAGCTAATACAGCTTAGTTGATAGCCCCAGAGACTGCTCCAGTCGCGACACGACGGCCAGCCAGACTGCTCTTCAGGTAGCACGCCGTGCGACCGTCCGCGTTCTCGTTCACGAACGTGTAGCCCTTGCAACCAGGCGTCTGCGCGCACTTGGCG
>JAASFZ010000021.1:0-53609 GCA_023334075.1 Globisporangium nunn | reverse complement strand
TGTGTGTGTGTGTGTGTGTGTGGGTGGATGGATGCGAGAGCGTTCATGGCAGGCGGATTGTCGCTATAAAGATATGATGGAGTGGGAGTATCAGAAACGACGCGGACGCCGCGCTTCATGCGAGTGGCCTGCTGACCGAGATGCCCTGCTGGAGCTGCTCCACCTGCGAGTGAGTTGACACGAACAACGCATCCAGATCGATCGCATCAGAACAGCAGCTCACACGAACTCAACCGCTGCCTAGCACCATCACGCAAACCAAACCCACCAGTGCCATCGAGCTGTGCAGCGAGATCACCGTCTCGATCGTCGACGACGCCGAGATCTTTTCCTCGCTCACGACGTTCGCCGGGTCTTCTTCGCTCGAGTCCACAGCGACCTTGCTCTCCGTGATACCCGATGGCGCCGGTTCCTCGCTTTGACTGCTGCTGTTTCGCGCTGAAGAGGTGGTTCGCGTCGAGTCTTGTTGGTCAGACTCGCTGTCGTCTTCCAGTGGCGGCGACAACTCCAACTGAGGCAGCGTCGGTACTGTCGTCGCCAGGTCGCCGCTGTTGCTGTGGCGGCGTACCCACTCGTGCATGTTGTGCTCTGCGACGTCGAGTGCCTCGAACTCCCCGTCTTCGAGCGGGTTCAGGTACGCGTACTTGCCCACCACGCCGACGCCGAGGATCTTTTCCGGGATGAAATCGCCACACGCCTGCCGTGGTAAATCGGTGCTGTTAGAGTGGCCCATACAGCAAGTGAGAGTGTAGCTTCAGACGTACCGAGTAATTCTGCATCAGCAGCTTGGTGCACTTCTTGCCATTGTTCTCCTGCAGCACGCGCACGGCCTCCGAAAACTCCATCGAGTCGATCCGGATGTCGTTCACGGCGACGATGTGGTTGTCCGGGCGGATGTCCACCCAGTCGATCTCGTCGTCCGACGCCACGATGCCGATCCGTTTGAGCACGATCAGCGGCTGGTCGATGAACTCGAACTCCGGGATGCTCTCCACCTCAACCACGCGCTCGTATAAATACAGCTCGTACTGGAAGATCTCGCCCACGGACGCCTGCACGACCGCGTTGCAGCCGCTCGCCACCACCTGCCGTGAGATCGTGTTGATGTCTACACAATCAGCAGCATAATCACATCGCTCGTCAGCTCGCCTAAGCCAATGCCGTGCAAGGACTACTACTGTGTACAGTTACAACCCAAGCCGCGAGATACGCACCACATTTGACGTAGACGAACCGCACGGTGCTCGACGACGGAATGCTCTGTGTGCTGATCGTGATCTGCCCGTGCTTGCCTGCCGGCACGTAGTGGTACGACCCGATCTCGATCTCCGCAGACGACTCCTCGGAGATCAGCATCTGGATGTAGTCTTTCACCGAGTGCTTCTCTGGCACGTCGTACTCCACTATAGAGCAGTCCATTGATTTCCGTATCCGCACGCACACATGCACATACAGCGTTCGATCAGTGGCGCCTGCCAGAATGCCGCCCCATCACCTCCCAAGCTCATCGAGATCTGTCAGCCCACAAGAACGCACACGTGACCAGCGAGCCCTTCTCGACCTGCCCGCCCATGTCCAGCTGCACGATGCCGCTCGGTCGGAACGCGAGCAGCTTTATCGAGTACTGCGACTTCTCTGTGATGGCGTCGAGCGTCTCTTTGAGGTCCTGCGCCTGCGCGATCCACTCGGGCGACTGCCCACGCAGTAGAAAGTCCTACGATACCACGCGCACGCTCCCCCCACTATTAGCGAATAGCATGAAACCCATCCTAGCAATACTACTCTTAGTAAACACCTGCGGCAGGAGCCCGAACTTGTCGCGCATGGGCTGCGCTCCGGCGTGCACGAGCATGGAAATCGCGACAGGATTCTGACCAAAGCACGCATGGTGCAGCGCCGTCCAGCCATTCTCGTCCTGGTGGTCCAGGTTCACATGCTTCTGCAGCAAGAGGTGCAGGATCTCCGCGTGCTTGGAGAGCGGCTCGACGCTTGCGCTCTCCGTGAACTCCTCGACCTCCTCGACCTCTTCGCTCCTGTGCTCCTCCCCGGCACCATCACTCGTCGCCTTCTTGTCACCGCCACCTTCACCATCACTCTCGCTCTCGCTGCTGACGTCGTCGTCGTCGTCCCCGAAGAACGCTGCGTCGGCGGCGGCCTCGTCATCCGAGTCGCCCGGCGCCTTGAACGCCATGGCGGCCACCGCCACCAACAGCGGCGTGCGTCCGCTGTCATCCACCGCCTCAAGCTCCGCGGGCGCCGCACGTCGCAGCAGCGCGCGCACCGCGCGCAGGTCGCCGTACGCGCACGCGCTGTGCAGCGTCACGCTGTTGCCCATGGCTTGCTGCTGAGCCCGATACTTCACGTGTGTCCAGATTTGGCTCTTGTTTACTACCCGGCGGACGGCTCGAACAAATCAAACGCCTTGAACTAATATTGGTTTTGTCGTGCAAGTGGGAACGCGCGGCGCGATTCAGTATACAAAACCCAACAGAGTTGCGGGTGAAAACCCGAGAATGGATCAAATGAGTTTCTTCACTATCAAATTGAAGCACGGCAGCGACGACAGGCATGCTGCGCGTGCACGACAAGTACGTCGGTGCCTATGCTCTCTGCATGCGCCAGCTCTACCTACTGAACGTATGCGCGCCAACTCTCCTCCTGCGCACCTGCAGCCGCCTCGTGCGCGCGGTGTCGCTGCTGCCGGTGGCGCTCGTGGTCGCCATCGTGGCGCTCGAGTACTGGATGTTCGTGACCGCGCGCGTGCTGCCGGCGATCGTGCAGTCGCGCAGCGCGCTCGGGCTACTATGGGCGCTGCTGGAGGCTGCGCTCTTCCACTTCTTCGTCATATGCATGGCGTTCGCGTACGCCAAGGTCGTGCTCACAGGTGCGTCGCCTGCGCTGCGCTGGTTGGCAACTTGCAGCTCAGCAGCTCACGACGACCGACCACGCGCGCGCAGACCCCGGATATGTGACGGCGCAGATGCTCGAACGCATGGACGACGCCGCGCATGACGCGCTCGAGCAGCACGAAGGCGACGGCGCTGTGCACAAACAGCAACTCGTGGCGCTCGACCGCCTGCCCGCGTGCCGGCGCTGCAGGCAGCCCAAGCCCTTCCGCGCGCACCACTGCAGCATGTGCAACAAGTGCGTGCTCAAGATGGGTGCGTGGGGCGCAGTTCCTATGCTGTTTGATGGATATGGCTGTGAGCTGATGCTCTGGGTGCTGCGTGGGACGTGCAGACCACCACTGTCCCTGGATCGCCAACTGTGTCGGCGAGCGCAACTACAAGTTCTTCTTGCAGTTCGTCACACACGGCTTCCTGGCGCTGCTCATGATCGTGCTCGCGCTCTTCGCCGACTTCCAGCGCTCGATATCCATCGGCGGCAGCCACTCGAAGGACCTGTCGCTCGGCAGCCTCGTGGCGTTCGTGCTCGCGGGCTCGCTCGCCATCAGTCTGCTGATCTTCGTCGTCGTGCACTCGTACCTGCTGCTGAACGGCTCCACGACAATCGACTTCCACACGTATGGCCGCGCGGCGCCGTTCAGCCAGGGCTGGCGCCGGAACTTCCTCACCGTCTTCGGCGACCGCTGGTACGACTGGCTCCTGCCCACGACTCCGAGGATACCACGCCACCATGCGCTCGTGCTGAGCGCCGCCGAGCTCCAGTTCCTCAACGCAGACTATGCGCTGGGCGACGACAGCAGCGCGTTGGAGGACGAGGTCCTGCTCTAGGTGCTCGTCTCCAGTATGCAGCTACCAATCGTATACAGCAGATAAGGATGTGGGTTGCTGGACGTAGATGAATGCGGTGATGATGGCGCAATGGGCGAATGAACGGAGCAGCACTGGTACCGAAGATGAGGCTCGACGGCCTGCTGAACACAATGGGCACACTGTTGATGCAGTAGCGCTCGTCCGTGAGCGTCTGGTAGCTCTCGCCCAGGATGACGCGCCCCATGTGGCTGCCACGGACCAAGTGCATGCGCTCCTTCTCCTTGTCACCGACGACCAGTACGCAACCCGCATGCACGCATCCGTCACATGCACGTTCTCGCTGCACTTTGTTGGGTCATCCTGCACGGGCTCAGCTGAAGAGCACGTCAAGAAGCAGCAGACGCCAGAGGGGAAGCCGTCCGCCTATCAACCGTAGCACCCGCATGTGCATCTCCCGCCACCTTGGCTGCACTCTGGATGATGTCGTAAAACGCCGCCCAGCCGCAGCACGAGTCGAACTTGTTGAGCGACGCGTTGCACCCGGCGCACGCGGACGTGCCGGTCTCGAAGTGGGGGCTGCACTCGCAAGCTTCGTGCCTGCAAGCTCCGCGCCCTTGAGCCACAAGATCTTGTGCTGCAGCCGCGTTTTCCTCTGCGTGTGTGAGACGGCCCTAGCGTTCTGCTGCTGCTGCGCCATGTGCGCTTAGTGCGAGTGTTGGTGCACAAGAAGGTCCTCGACGGAAGCGCGCGAATCAGCGGCGAATGCATTGCACATGTGGCGCATTTCGCCAATCAGCGAGTCATGCGCGATCTCGTGACACGGAGCAGCATGCATGCAATCATTCGTCGTCCTAAGTGTACACACATCTCAAGGCGACTTCAAGGAGCGCAGAGCGCTGCTGGCATCGCCGGGACAGTGTCCTCGTGACCAATCACATACCAAGCACAGGACGGAAGAGCGTTGTGCACACGAATAACCCCAATGTATTGCTGGCGAAAGGAAGGAAGGAAGGAAGACAGGAAGGCAGGCAGGCAGGCGGGGAGTCAGCTGCGTGTGCTGTTTACTCCTTGAGCGGCGCTTCGCCCGCGTGGAACACGAGCGACACGCTGTTCACGCAGTGGCGCTCGTCCGTCGGCGTCTTGAAGCCTTCGCCCTTGAACACGTGGCCCATGTGGCTGCTCTCACGTGAACACGCACATGCAGAATGGCATGAGTCTCCCTTGCCTCCTGCCTCGCAACATGCAACGCGCACGTACCCGCCGCACGCCGCGCACACGATCTCCGTGCGGCGCCCGTCCTTGTCCGGCAGCGCCTGCGTGACGTAGCAAGCCTCATCGAAGTCAACCGCCAGCTCCATACTCTCTCGAGCTCTCGCGTATCCTTCGCACCTTGATCGCGCCGGGGATGGCGTCGAAGAACGCCGGCCAGCCACAGCCCGAGTCGAACTTGGTGTCGCTCGTGTAGAGCGGCGTCTTACAGCCGGCGCACACGTACGTGCCGGGCTCGTAGTGCTTGTTGTACTCGCCCGTGCCGGCGCGCTCCGTGCCTTTGAGGCGCAGGATCTCGTACTGCACGGGCGTGAGCCGCGCCTTCCATTCGGCGTCCGAGAGCTTCGTCGTCGCGTCGTCGGCCATGGTGCGGCAGTGGGCGAGCAGCTGGCGCTGGTGTTGGAGGCGGCGAGCAGGAGTGAATGTGCGGGCGGCGGCGCTGGTCCGGAAGTGAGCAAGTGCGCGCAGCATGTGGCGGCTTGGTGATCCGAGCGAGTGGGGCTACTTTCGTATATACTTTCCGCGCCTTGTGCTCGCGGTAGTGAAGAATCCAAGGGCGCGCCACGCGTTTCTGGATTTCGTCACTATCGCGAACGCCGGCTTGGGCGCTTACTAACGGAACGACCACAGCAAAGCGCGAAGCAAGCACCCCTCCCTCCTCACCCACCCCCTCATAAGCCCACGATGGTGCTCGCGGAGCTCGGCTCGAAGCTCCAGACCGCGCTCTCGAAGCTCAACCGCTCGACGCTGGCGGACGACGAGGCCTTCAACGCTCTGCTCAAGGAGATCTGCGGCGCGCTGCTCGAGGCCGATGTGCAGGCCAAGCTCGTGCGCGACCTGCGCGACGGCGTCAAGCTGGCCGTGAGCCTGCAGGACGACAACACGTCGGGGCTCAACCGGCGCCGGCTCATCCAAAAGTCCGTCGTGGACCAGCTCGTGCGCCTGCTCGAGCCGGAGGCCAAGCCCTACAAGCTCAAGAAGGGCGCGAGCAACGTCGTCATGTTCGTCGGTCTGCAGGGCAGCGGCAAGACCACGAGCATCGCCAAGTTCGCGCACTACTACCAGCGCAAGGGCTGGAAGACGTGCATGGTGTGCGCTGACACGTTCCGCGCCGGCGCCTTCGACCAGCTCAAGCAGAACTCGACAAAGCTGCGCATCCCGTTCTACGGCAGCTACACCGAGGCCGACCCCGTGCGCATCGCCGAGGAGGGCGTGCGGCAGTTCCGCGCCGAGCACTACGAGCTCATCCTCGTGGACACGAGCGGACGTCACAAACAGGAGGCCGACCTCTTCTCCGAGATGCAGGAGGTCGCGGCCGCGGTCAAGCCCGACGACATCGTGTTCGTCATGGACTCGTCCATCGGCCAGGCGGTGCACGACCAGGCGCTGGCGTTCCGCCAGGCAGTCGACGTCGGCAGCGTTATCATCACCAAGCTCGATGGCCACGCCAAGGGCGGCGGCGCGCTCTCGGCCGTCTCAGCCACAGGCTCGCCCATCATCTTCTACGGCACGGGTGAGCACTTTGGGGACTTTGAGGCGTTCAACGCGCAGAGCTTCGTGAGCCGCCTCATGGGCATGGGCGACATCCGTGGGCTCATGGAGGAGGTCAAAACGAGCGGCATGCTCGACAACCAGGAGGAGATGGTGCAGAAGTTCCAGAAGGGCGTGTTCACGCTGCGCGACCTGTACAAGCAGTTCCAGGGTGTGATGAAGATGGGCCCACTCGGCAAGGTCATGTCGATGATCCCGGGCATGGCCGGCATGGAGCAGATGCTCAACATGGCCGGCGGCGAGGAAGAGAGCACGAAGCGCCTGCGCCGCTTCCTCTTCATGATGGACAGCATGACGGACGCCGAGCTCGACGGGCTCGTGCAGCTCTCGCCGTCGCGCCAGACACGTATCGCGCGCGGCTCGGGCTGTCAGATCTACGAGGTTGAGTTCCTGCTCAAGTGCCACAAGCAGTTCTCGGGCGTCGTGAGCCGCGTCGGCAAGAGCGGACTGATGAAGGGCGGCGACAGCGCGCTCAACAAGCAGATGGCGCGCAACCCGAACGCTGTCATGCAGCAGCTCTCCAAGGCGATGGACCCGCGAATGATGCAGCAGATGGGCGGCCCGCAGGGCATGATGCGCATGATGCAGCAGATGCAGAGCGACCCCAACATGATGGCCAACATGGCGAAAATGGCCGCCAACTTTGGCGGACTCGGCGGCATGAAGATGCCATTTTAGAGGCGCTCTCTGCGTGCGTGCTGAAAGCGCTGTGCTTTCTTCATGTTGTTATGAAGCTATCGGGGCGGACTTGTGCTTTTGGACTGCTGTAAAAGAGAGTTTGCCTTCCCGATGGACCGAATGGACAGAGCAGTGTCGCTTCTGCCGGAGTTCTGAGCTGTCCCTCTTCATGTGCTATGCAGGGCGCGTCGACGGTAGTAGGAAGCACTTGCTTTCGTCGTGTGTGTGTGTGTGTGTGTGTGTGTGTGTATGCGACTCGGTTCTTGCAGTCGCCACGACGGGCTCGCATTGCTCCTCTGAAGCCTGCAGTATCGCACACTGGGGAACAAGATTGACGAGTCCGCCGATAATGCATCGCCGACAAGCTGCGACAGCATATTCTCGAGTCGGCGAAGGAAGCACGCGACGCTCTTGGCCAAACATGTCTGGATTGCAGTACCAACATGCTAGTGCCTCGCTAGTTCGCAGGGTGGCTTGGCCTTTCAATCTGCTCATGAAGATTGGTTTTCGACAGGAACAAGTTCCTGTTCACCAACGTAGCCATCAGGCAGCACCAAAGTTCTCGTTTGCTGCCATGCCAGTGCCAAACTTCACGAGGTACCTGTCGTCAGCAAGTTTAGAAATGAAGAATGCAAGATACATGACGAACTCGACTATTCTCGGTACTACCGTGGTTTCGACCTCTCGTGTTCCGCGTCGTCAGCTGCGTCTGCGCTGCGCTGTGGAGGAGGCGGAGCTGGTTGCCGGCGAGAGCTACGCGAGGAGTGAGTACGAGTCTAGCTGATCTCGGTGACTCGCTTGTACTCGCTCGTGTGAGCGCTGGTCGGGAAGACGTCTTCGACGAGGAGCTTATGGCGATTTGGGTGAGCGCGCCGCGTGCACACAAAACATCCAAGCACTCACCTTCCACCACTACAGACAATCGCGCTTACCAAGTGAGGTGCTAGTGATGCCGATGAAGCAGACGATCCTCTTCTCTAGCTCCAAGAAAGTGCACGATGCCCGCTTTCCCGGTCCCAGACCAGCCTCGGTGGTGCCGGAGCCGCTGTCGCCACCTTCCTCACACTCGCCAGCTAGTTATGGTGCAGCGAAATCCCCGCGCCCACTATCTCCTGTTCGCTTGGGACCAAAGTTGCCGCCTGGGAACCTCAAGAGCATGCGTAACTTCTTCTCTGATAGCTCCAAGACCCTGGTGCAGCGAATGCCGACGATGCGCACCATCTTGAAGGACTCGTCCAAGAAGTCAACCCCAGTAAATACTCGTCGAGCGTCGGGCATGTCGCCAAGAACTCGTGCGATCCGAGACTACGAATCGAATCACCTGAGAAAGGACGAGAGTGAAGTCTCGTATCGATGGGTCATCATGCCACGCGCGACTTGGAAGGTGCGGTGGGATCTCTGGATCGGGCTGATCATCTTCTACAGCGTCGTGCTGATCCCCTACCGAATAGGCTTCGGAATCGATATTGAGGTTTGTTTGTGTGGTTCTGGGCACTCGCATCACTCTATGTCCGCTCAACTGACGCGCTTGTCGTGCTGTCGTAGCCATGGGAGCAGATGCTCAACTTTGGGTTTGACGCGAGCTTTGGTCTCGACGTGCTCTTGAACTTCTTCACTGGCTTTTATGACGCAGACATCTTCATCCACGAACTCCCAAAGATCCGTGAGCGATACATAAAGAGCTGGTTCCTCATCGACTTGCTTTCGACAATCCCGTTCGATCAACTCTTGCAAGCAGTGTCGTCCGCGTCTTCCTCGCTTGAAACACTCAAGTTGCTGCGCACAATTCGGCTATTCCGACTGCTCAAGCTCATGCGTTTGCTGCGCCTCAAGCGTGCGATCGAGACCATCCAAATGGACGCGTTGAATGCTCACGTGCTTCAGACGCTCAAGAGCCTGCTCATGATCGTCTTCATTATCCACCTCGTGTCGTGCGGCTGGTACTTGTTCTACACTTGGGATCCGGACGGAACGAACTGGGTCACAAACATCGACAAGAACGGCATCGCGAACCCGTATTTGGTGAGCTTCTACTGGGTCTCGAACACAATGATGTCCGTCGGGTACGGCGATATCTACGGTGTGACGGACGGTGAGCGTGCCTACTCGATCTTCGTCGAGGCACTCGGGTCGATCAGTGTCGGTATGATCATCGCAAACATACAGATGCTGACGGAGAACTACAATCCTCGAGGAATCAAACTGAAGCAGAAGCTACAGGAGACGAAGGAGTTCCTGCTTAAGCGAAACATTCCAAGACGCCTTCGACAGCGAGTGCTGTCCCAGTTCGAGTACCACTGGAGTCGTCGCACTGTTTTCGACGAAGACAAGTTGCTGCACCAGTTTCCAGTGAGTCTTCAATACGAGATCTTGGCGGCGTCGATGGAGCTGTTCGTGGCACGCTTCCCGTTCTTCGGCGTCACGTCGGTAGACTTTTTCGTATTCACGATTCCGAGACTGCGCCCGATCGTGCTGGGACCTGGTCAAACCCTCGTCGACGCTGAGAGTGTGTGGGAAGAGCTGTACTTCATCACAGATGGCTCCGTCGAATCTATCCGAGCGAATCATATCGTGGGATCACTCACCCCTGGTGATATCTGCGGTATCGAGTACCTTGTTGCGGATCGCAAGCGCTACACGCACACCTACCGGTCTGTGTCAAAGACCGAGCTGTTTTCGATTTACAGTCGCGATATCGCTGAGGCGATCAAGAAGTGTCCGATCGCGCACAAGTACTTGACAGACCTCGCAACGATTCTTAGCGAGAGGTACGCGGATTCGGCCAGACGAGGGCGCCGGGCGATTCAGAAGGAACAGTCAATGCAGCTCAAGACGGAGGCAGGGGGGTCTTCGCCGCGAACCATCAGCGAACCGTACTTGCAGTATCGCCATCGCAAGTCCGTGTCATTTAACAACATTCAGTTACACGAGCTCGACAAACTCAGGCGTCTCAATATCTTTGCGACGGACGAAGTCAAGACACATTGGTCGGTTATCCGGCACTACTCTCGCCTCCGAATGGTTTGGGACGTCGTGATCGGCATCATGGTTGCGATGACGGCGATTGTTGTGCCGTTCCGCATATCATTCGACATCCAAGATACCGACTTTCTGTACATGAGTGATCGCATATCGGACGTCTGCTTTCTTTTCGACATTGTACTCAGCTTTCTCACCACCTACGTTGACGAGACCGGAGTGGAGATCATCGACAGACACGAAATCCGACGCCATTACCTCAAGACGAACTTCCTCGTTGACGTTGTGTCGACGATCCCATTCGACTTCTTTGTCGAGTCTCTCACCTCTTTCGAGAACTACCGATCGTTGAAGCTCTTCCGTACCATCAAGCTCGTGAAGCTCTTGCGGCTCATCCGGCTGTCAAAGCTGTACAAGATGAATATGCAGTGGACGTCGGAGCTCGACATCAGTATGGACACTCTCCGTCTCCTTAAACTACTCGCGCCAGTCATGACAATCGCCCACTATGTTGGTTGCTTCTGGTACTACATGTCGGCGCAGCACACGAAAGAAAATGCGTGGTGGGGGCGGGTCCACTTTGACGACCCGAATTCGATCATCTCGAAGTACATCGCGTCCGTGTACTGGGCGGCGACGACCATGACAACGGTCGGCTTTGGCGACATCTTCGCATTGAACAGCTACGAGCAAGCGTACTCGACACTCGTGATGATTGGTGGCACGACACTGTTCGCGTACGTTGTTGGCACGGTCATTGAAGTTGTGAGCAACTCCAAGAGCCTGATGAATCGAGAGCACGAGATGATTCAGAAAGTGAACGCGTACATCAAAGAGCGAGGGGTCTCGAATGAGTTCACAATGGCGTGTCAGGAGCACTTGCGATTTCTCAATTCCGAGAAGACTTTGTTTGACGAGTCCGCGCTCTTTGACGCACTCTGCTATGGTCTGCGCAGCGAACTGATCCTGTATCTGAACAACAACATCCTGCCCAAGATTCGCTTCTTCGACAAGAAACCCAAATGGTTCCTGACGCTCGTTCTGCCGCGACTCGTGCCGCAATACTTTCTTGCTGGCGACCTGCTCATCTATCACGGGAATCCAGTGAGCGGCATCTTTTTCCTCACGAGTGGCGCCGTGGTCGTGAAAGCACCACAGATGACGGGGTCACCGAAAGCCTTTGACAATGGCAAAGTCGCAACTCCAGGTGACGACTGCACTACAGCTCAACATCATGATGGGAACATCGCGATGCTGTACGAAGGCGAGTTCTTCGGGTACAAGGAAGTGCTTACGCGCTCGCTTGCGCAGTACAACGTATTTGCCGTCAAGCCGTCTGGGACGTACTTGCTCCCACGTGAGTTCCTTGAGGACTTCCAGACTAACTATCCGCACGTGATGGACGAAATGAAGGTAATGATCATGCACTCGATCAATAAGCAGCAGACGATCGTGCACCACTGGCAGAACAACGACACGATCGGCATTTTTGGTGAGGAGAAGGAAAACTTCCTGCGGAGTAGGGTTCAGGACAAGTTCCAGGACTCGAGCTTGCCAGATATCCCAGAGTCTGCATTCGAGGAGGGTAGCACTGTTCAAAAGCCATTCCAAAGCTTTGATGGGCCGGTGCTTGATCAAGTGAGCGTGCTTAGAGCAGAACAGCCTCGACCCCAAAGATCATCAGCCGTAAGCAGCGGCACGGGTGCGCGATTACGGTCTCACCAGTCAATTCGCGAACACGGTGACGAAAATGGTGCTGACGACGAGTACGAAGGTGACCGTGCACAGGTTGAGTTGGCACAAGATCGAAATCCCAGGTCGTTGCCATGTGGGGATTCGCACGACATGGTCGATGGTTTGGAGTCCCTTCCAGATCACGACCATGACGAGTCAGAGCACTCTGCGCGAGTCAAACCGGCCGGCATCAATGGAGAGATGCCCAGCAATAGAGAAGGAAGCACACATACACTGCGCCACGGATCAACCTCCACGATTCAGTTCGAAGACAGGACTATGGGAGAGGTTGCCGCGGGTCGCCTCAGACGCGGCTCAACCATCGGGATCCCATCGAGCGCTGTCAGCGCTAGGGTGCGATTTCGTGCGGGTGGAGAGCCTCGGTTGAAAAGGTACCCTTCCAATCCCGACGAGATCAATGCGATTGTGAAGAAATTGCTGCTCGTCGAAGGATATCGTGCACCGCCAGTAGATGCCAACGGGAACGGGGACGCGCGGTTATTGTAAGAAGATCTCGGCGGAATGGAAAGCCAACCTACAAGTCGACCTCGATTGGATCAGACCCGTGTCCTTTTTGAGGCATCGACTCTGCAGCTCCATGGGACTTCGCATCTTCTTCAGCATCGTCGTCATCGTCGTCTTCGTCGTCATCGTCATCCTCTTCTGCGTCCAGAATCATCAATCTGTTCGCAAGTACCGACACGCATACTATTCCGCGCTTCGCGTTCGCAACGACACGCGGAATCAAGGCGCTCGCATTCGACGGAGCTGCTGTCAACTGTCGTGCTCGGTATTCATCGCCGGTGGGCAGCGGTAGAGTAGATAGCTCATGCAGCTGCGGCAGGGGAAAGAATGAAGTGAGATGTTGTTCGCGACTTCTCAGGTACTGCAGTATCCGCATACCTTCGACACAATCGGAGATTCTTGAGTACTTGAGTCGATCTGAAGCGGAGTGAACGTGAGGCTGTCGTACTGCTGAAAGTACAACCAAGCTGCAGACAGAATCAAAGACCAGTTAGCATTAGACCATCATAGTAATCATCGTTCTCAGCGTATTCACAATAGAAGAGACTCACCGTGGTGCTGGAGCGAGCTGTCCTGCGCGGGAGCAGGATGTACTATGAGAAACGCGAGTTGTTCCTCTTTTCCTGACGCTTTGTCGCCGTAAAAGTCGAACCCTTGCAACTCGGCTCCGTTTTCGCACGATTTCGTTGTTGCGGACAGCTCCACTGCATCCCACGCAAGCCTCGTTCCCAGTTCGTCGCATACATCCAAGCTCCAAGTCGCTCGAAGAAGGACCAATTGGGAGGACGGGAAGCGAATTCCGAGCATCATCACGGAGCGCATCGACTCGTTCTCCGTTGTCGCCGCTGCAAAACTCACGAGAGAGTGCCAGTCGACTGCTTCCATCTCGTCATCACTCTCCTCGTCGTCACTGCCAGCGTCTCTTACGATGACGTCATCGTTCTCAAAGTCGCGTTTATCGACAACTTCGCTCACGTGACGAGAATGAAACGAGTACTCTTCGACCGCACTGCCGAGGTTTAGGGATCCGCTCGGATCGATCGCAACGCTTCTCGAAACACTCTCGGTCACTCGCTGAACCATCGCGAACCACTTGGTCTCCAAGTCTTCGAGTAAGTGAGCGATGGAGACCGGAGACGCATTCCCATTGTCACTATTGACTTGGCTGCTGTTGTTCACTTGGGGCTTCGAGAGCTGCTTTGATACCAGGTTACCGAACGTCGTTTCCACTCGGTATTTGTTGTGCGGTGGCTGGCCGTGCTGGAATTCCCGCGCCTCGTGCGCTGCGCGCTGGAGAAAGCCGCACAGCCGCCGTTGGTTCAGCAGCGACTTTGTTGCGCCGTTTTGTGCATTCGGAGCGGGGCCACTCCCACTACCGTGACTCACGGCCGTCGCATTCGTGTGAACCCGGATGCGCTCCACGATCCACTGGAAGAGCAGCAAAAAGTCCTGTCGCGTCTCCTGAACCGCTTGCGCGAAGACCTCCATGCCGATGAGCAGCTCTTGCGCGATCGCGGTCAGCTCGTCCAGCTGTGCGACTGAGATCCCAAGCGTGCCTTCAAACTCGGACTGCTTCCACTTGACTCGACCGCGCAGCTCCGAGAGGTGGAACAACAATCGGACAAGACCCGCCTTCATACTCTCCTCGACGAGCATTGTGAGGCTCTGACAGCCGCTCAGGAGCAGTTTCTGCATCCGATCCACACTCTGCCAGCAAAAGCATGACCAGACTGTGAGCGTCCTTCACTCCACTCTCCACACCTTCTCGATGTACGCACCATTTCTTGGATATCCTGGGCGAAGTACTGCGCCAAGGCCGGCGACGTGATCCCGGTCGCCACAACCGAGAGCATGTCCACTTGCGGCGGGTCTTCGCACGCGTACTTCTCGTACAGCGAGCCAATGAGCCCGATCTTAAGCTCAAAGACTCGCGTCGCTGTCTTCCACTCGGTGCCCATTTGCCGCAGCGAGAGCACAAGCTCATTGAGTGTGACATGGCATTTGTCCACCATGCGTGCCACAAACCCGATCTCGTCCTGGAAGCGGCGTATCGCTCCGAGATCGAGTGCGACAAGCTGGTGGTGCGGCAAGTCCTCAGTTTTCAAAGCTGCTTCGCTATCCATCGAGTGGTCTTGCTCGCCAGATCGCTCGGACTCCGAACCAGAGCTCACAGCCAGCACGACAAAGAGTCGAGAGAGGTCGGGTGCGAGGTGGACTCGGTCGACCGCGACTTTCCTCGCCTCATGGTCACCAGCAGCGGCATGCATGAACAGCTTCCCTACATCGACGTACGCCACACAGACTCGCCCGAACCACCAGAGCGCGACACATCCGCCAGCATCTGCGGTCACCAGCACGCTCTTCTGAGCGCTCGAGAGGGCAGCGCCAGCACCCACGGCGCTCGGCACGTCAAGCAGGCGGCTCGCGCGGTCGTCAAAGTGCGACCGGTCGCGCTCCGTCTGACGCCCGAAGTGCGTCCAGTGCATTGCTGTGACTGCGTGGCTGTGGCGCGGAGCATGCAGCGCTCTCAGCGCGCGCAGCTCAGGCCGCGGCGCGCCAGTCTCGACGTCGTAGACGACGACCTCGCCCTCTGCGCAGCCGAGCGCAAGCGCATGGCCGTCGGGACTCCAAGCGACCGCCTCCGGCTCGAAGCTCACATCCGACGGCTTCACGTGCAGCAGCCGCTGCCAGGATACGACGCGCTGCAGGGCATCGCAAAGATCGCGAGAGTGTTCAGATGTGCTGTGTACCACGAAGCGCCGGTATCTTGCAACGCACATGCACAAGCAGCTGGCCGTCGACTGTCAGCAGCGCCACGAGATCCATCGCTGGGCACCACGCGAGCCGCCGCGCATGCGCGAACTTGTCCTGCAGCACGGCGAACGCGCGGCGGCGGCGGCGGCCAGAGGGGACGACTTGCTCGTCCATTTGGCCGTGCGTAACACGACTTCTGAATGAGCCGTCTGAATAAAAGCTCAGAAGCACGGCTAAACGATAAGCCTAGAATCTAGACGCAAGATTCTAGGTTCTCAGCTGAAGTGTACATTTGGACACAGCAACAATTAGAAACGCGACTAAACTCATTAACCTCTTCTAACTCTCAAAAACTGCGCCGAAAAGTCTAACGATCCATCTAACTTTCTCGGTGCGCGTTTCTCTACCCTCTCACTATACTATACTGAACTCCAGTCAGTCAAGCGTGAAATGAACAACACAAATCGGACACGACGCATATTTGACAAGCAATGCTGTCAATGGACTGCGTCACTCACTAAAGTTGCCTGCTCGATGATGACAAACACATCAGTAGCAGCAGCAGAAACGCCGGCGAGCGTGCGCGTGGCCGTCGTCGGCGCCGGCCTCGCGGGACTCGCAGCTGCGCACGCGCTCGTGACGCAGCGCGGACTGGCTGCTCGCGACGTCGCTGTGCTGGAGGCGCAGGCGCGCGTCGGCGGCCGCGTGCACACGCGTGCGTTCAGCGCCGCGCTGCCTGTGAACGTGGAAGTGGGCGCCGCGTGGGTGCATGGCACGCGTGGTAGCGTCATCGCGCAGCTGGCAGAGACACTCGGTGTGCCGCTCAAGGAGGTGAGCGCGCGCAACCCGTGGCTGCACCCGGAAGCGTGCAAAGGCTTCCTGCTCTTCGACGGTGCGCGGCAGCTCGAGGACGAGCAGGTGCAGCGCACGTGGCGCATATACGCGCTGCTGCTCGAGCAGCTGCAGCAACTCGCGACCGCGGCACCTGGCGACAGCAACGACGAGGAAGAGGACGCGAGTAAGTCGCTCGCGCAGCTCGTGGACTCGCTCATCGGGGGAGATGGCGAAGACGACGATGAGCTGCGCGCCATGGTGCACAGCAGCGCGGACGGTCGCGCGCGCGTGGACCTTTGCGTGCGCCTGATCGAGATCTGGATGGGCGCGACCGCAGACGCGCTTCAGCTCGACGACTTTGTCGAGATCGACCTCATTGGGTGCGTTCGGATCGCGTCTGCTACAGCTGGCGGTATTCTAATGTGCTGACTTGCCTCTCGATGGTCGTCGCGCTTGTTTGCTGCTGTAGTGACGATCCGGGTCCGCACTGCATCGTGCCTGGGGGCATGGAACGCCTCATTGACGGACTGGCTGAGCCAGTTCGCGAGTCGGTTCAGCTGAACTGGAGTGTCAAGTCCATCGAGTACGGCGACGAAACGGACAGCGTGCGCATTGAAAGCACGGACGGCCGCACGGTCTGCGCGGACCATGTCATCGTCACGGCTGCGCTCGGGTTGCTCAAGTCGGGCGAGCTCACGTTCTCGCCCGCGCTACCGCTGGAGAAGCAGGTCGCGATCGACAGGTCGTCGATGGGTCAGTACATGAAAGTGCTGGTGCAGTTCCCCGACGTGTTCTGGCAGCGCGACGCCCAGTTCTTCGGCCAGCTCCGCAGCGCTGAAGCTGCCGACAAGGACGCGCTCTTCTTCCCGCTGATGTTCAATTACTATTCTGCGAAGAACGTGCCGATTCTCGAGGGTGTGCTCATCGGTTCCACCGCCGCCGATGCATCCACGCGCTACTCGGACGAAGACATCGTCGCCGCGTTCTACAAACAGCTTCAAAGCACCTACGGTGTCGATATCCCCAAGCCAGTCGCGCATTTCATCACGAGGTGTGTGCTTTTATGTGTGCATGGGTTCATCGTATTCGGCGAGTTAGGTAGGTGATCACGGCTCTGTGCTCACGCTTACAGGTGGGACAAGGATCCGTGGGCTCGAGGCGCATACAGCTGCCTCACCGTCGATAGCTCCGAGAGCGACCCGGAGACGTTGCGCCAGCCTGTGGGCTCGAAGCTGCTCTTCGCAGGCGAGGCGACGATCTACAAGTACCAAGGAGCGCTGCAAGCAGCGTATCTCTCCGGTACGTCTGTTGCCTCGATGACGTGGATGGACTAAACAAGAGTATGTGGATAACAACGTGTGGCGGATGGCATTCATGGCTTGCAGGGCTTCAGGCAGTTGAGGATCTGAAGCAATTCGGATTGTAGAGTTGGTCGTCCAGTTGGCTGCTATTACTGAGTTCAACACGACACTCACATCGTCATTCAATTCATTTAGCAATTGTTGTCGCTTGGCAAAAGATGGCGACTGTGAACCCCAACTCGCTGCAGCGGCGTATCCGTCGCGGCGAGCTACCGTGTCGCGGCACGAACCTCGGCGGCTGGCTGGTCGCTGAGTCGTGGATGACGTGGGACTCGGTCGTGTGGGAGAATGTACCGGGCGAAGTCAGCTGCCAGGGCGAGTTCGCGACCATGAAGTTCCTCGGCCACGAGCAGGGCGACTCGCGCTTCGAGCAGCACCGTGCGACGTGGATCCAAGAGCGTGACATCGCCGAGATTAAGAGCTACGGACTCAACACTGTGCGCGTGCCGGTGGGGTACTGGCTCATGGGCAGGGACCCGACCGATGTGTCCAACAAGCAAGAGTGGAAGGTGTTCGCCCCAAACGCGATCAAATTCCTCGATGTGCTAGTGAACGACTGGTGCGTCAAGTACGACTTGGCAGTGCTGATCGACATCCATGGAGCTAAGGGATCACAAAATGGCCGCGATCACAGCGCGGCGCCGACGAGCGGCGTCAAGTACTGGAGCCAATACCCCGAGAACGTGGAGAACACCGTCCAGTTCGCGAGCTTCCTCGCGGCGCGGTACCGCGAGAGTCCGGCGTTTCTTGGTCTCGGACTGCTGAACGAGCCGGAGAGTCCCGTCGACCCCAGCGTGCTGGAGAGCTACTACATGCGCGCATACGCTGCGATTCGAGACACGGGTGACGACTGCGTCCTCGTGGTGGCGCCGTTCCTCACGGAGCAATGTCCACCGTGCATGGAGAACTTCATGCGGTTCCCGGACTTTTTCAATGTGTGGCACGAGTGGCACCCGTACTTCCTCTGGGGTTACGAAAGTCAGAACAAGCAGCAGATTCTGCGAGCCGTACAGGGGTACGCCGAGCAGGTGAGCAGGTGGAGCGGCAACTGGCTGCTGATCAGCGAGTGGAGTCTCGCGTCGCCGCAGTCCGCGTTTCCAGCAGAGGATCGTGAGGGACTCAAGCAGCTCGCTGATGCCCAACTGAGAGCATTCGCGAATGCGCACAGCGGCTGGACGTTCTGGAGCTGGCGCCACTCGGACGATTCGCACGGCAGAGCCACGAGTTGGTCGTTGCGTCAGCTGCTGCGCGACGGCGTGCTCAAGCTCTGAGGGCGAGCGAGCGTCGCGTGCTCTTCCGGAACTTTGTCCGTCCTGACCGCATATCCAGCACAAGAGCAGATGCATCACTTGGAAGGCACGAGCCTGCGGACAAATTGCATTGCGTTTACACGTCGAGAGCTGCTTCGTTTCTATGGCGGCCTCCTGTTTCTCCTCTCTCGTTTGCGAGAAGGAGTGCACGGCTCCAGTCTCTTTGGTGCATCGGCTTCTCGTTGGTGCGCTTACTCGAGTCCCTTGAAGAGCTGCGTCTTGTCCTTCCGCACGTGGTCGAGCTCGTCGATGATAGACTTCATGATCTCGTCCTTGTCGTCCATCTTGATGCGGCCGTTGTTGAGCAGCGAGAGCTTCATGATCTCGAGCGCCTCCCGGTCCGGGTGGTTCGGGTCGATCTGGACGCTCAGGTCCGGCAGCTCGATGGCGTTGATGCCCTTGTGGCCCATGCGCTGGAAGGCCTCGGCGAGGATGCGCTCGAGCTTCTCGCCCGTGGGCGCCTTGCCCGACACGTTCACGAGGTCCGCGAAGAGGTCCGAGCCCGTGGTCGCCGGCCACGACTTGTCCTCCATCACCTGCTCCGGCTCCTCCCACGTGAAGTCCAGGCTCGCGCCCTGGTACAGGTCCGGGTTGAACTCACGGTACCCGCGGCTGCCGCTCGCCTCCTGGTACAGCTTGTACGGGTCGTAGAGCTCGCCGCCGTCGCTGCTGCTGCTCTCCTTGTCGTTTTTGGCGTTCGCAGGCTTCTTCCCGCCGGCGCCCGATGCACCAGCGGCAGCGCTGGAGAACGCGGCGCGAGAGAGCGCTGCGCGCTTGGCGGCGACCCGCACGACCGTCTGCAGCGCCATCGCCTGCATGCTTCCTCTTGAGCTTGGAGCTTGGAGCTTGTCTGTGTGTGAGCCACTCGCTTTTTGTGCCACCTCTTGTGGACCACGCGAACAAATCGAGTCCTGCAAAAGCATACTTTGCCCAGCATATCTGCGGGAAACGGGGTGCAGCTTGCATAATGTATGAGAGGTCAGTTCCTCCGGTGCACAAGATGTGGAGCTTGGAGAGCTGCGGCGCTGCGGGCGTGCTCGGCGCGCAGCAGCGCGTGCTCTTCCCGGTCGCGAGCAGCTCAGAAGCCGCCGCTCGCCAGTTGGGCCGCGCGCTGCTCTCTGGTGCCTGCGCCGGCGTGGCGCTGCTGGCGCCGGACGACCGCCGCGCGTGCCACGTCGTGCGAGCAGCTCTGCAAGACGCCTGCGCTCGCAACCCGCTGCTGACGCGCGCGCGCTTCGCCGTCGTGGTTGCGACCGGTGGCGTGCTTCAGTGGACCGCTGAACACCTGCTCGCGCGCGTGCAGCACTTGCTCGAGAGCTTGCAGCTCGAACAGCTCGATCTGCTGCTGCTGCATGCCCAGTCACTCGCACTCCCGGATAGCGCTGGTGCGCACGAGAGCAAGCGCGCGGTGCTGCGCCTCTGGGCGGCTGCACTGGAGCTCCAGCAGCGCGGGCTCGTAGCGCAGCTCGGCGTGAGCGGCTTCACCATCCAGCAGACCGAGTTCATTCTCATGGCGCACCCGCAGAACCCACCTGTCGCGATCATGGTGGATGTGAGCTTTCAGGCAACTCCGACAGGAGGAGGAGCGCCAGAAGGAGATGCAGACGCTCCAAGCGTGTGCTTGTCTTTGGAGAATATGGCGGCGTTCGCGCACGGACGAGCCATGAATATGCTTGTACGCTTCCCTGTTCGAGAGTTGGATGCATTGCCGGTCTCATCGCGGGATCATTGGAAGCGCCTCGTGCACTCGATCGCACACAAGCATCGCGAACAGAGCTTCCAGGTCGGGATCGCCCGCGAGGCGAGTCACGAGCCGTGCCAAATACTCACACGCACTATGTCGGACACACTCGCGTTGCAGTCGCCACTGCAGATCGCTCTGAGATACCTGCTGCAGAAGGGTTTCGTGGTGATTCCCACTGCAGGGCTTACGTCCTCGGACGAGAGTGAGGCTAATGTGCCATTCGAGGACGACGAGTCTCACGAGATATTCGAGACGCTACTGCACCCGTTCACCTCGCTGCCACCTTCGTACTCGGCGAACAGGCTCTACTCCAGCATATTGCCACCTGAAGTCATGAGTGCGATCGATCAAACACTTCCGCTGGCAGTGAATCACAAGCAACACGCAATGAAAAGATAGTACTGGGATCAGGAGGCTCATTTGTTGTGTTCGTTGCGGCAGTATGCTGTGGTTGCCAACAATCTCGTTCGTCACCCCTTTGTCACCTTGTCTATCCTCTTCTGCTCACGCACGTTCACCTCCTCATGGAAGTACGAGGTGAGGAACTGATTGCTGCGCAGGAAGCTGCGGAACGTCTCGCCACCGATCTCTACGACGCGTGTGGGCTGCGTGCAGCGCACTGTCGAGTGGCGCAAGCTGATCTTGTTCTGCTTGGTCTGTCCCGAGACACCGAGCGGGAAGTAGTCCCCGGCATGAAGCTCCTCGACTACAACAGTGCCGTTCTGCTTAAGCACCTCCACCTCGCCCTCGAGCATGATGAAGAACGAGTCGCATTGCTCGCCTTCGCGGTACACAATCTCTCCCGGCTGCAGCGTCCGCTTCTTGATCGACCCCTTCGCCGCCTCGACGCACTTGATCAGCTGCTGCTGTGTGTGGCGCCGGGCACACCGCCCCATGCGTTCGCTGATCGACGCGTACGTGCCGCTCACGTTCAGAAAGTCATTTGCAACCAGCTGCAGCACCTTGCACTGAGAAGTCTCGTCCTTCTTCGCCGAGTCGTGTGAGCTGGCGGAGGAAGCGGTTGATGGCGACGGCGCACATCGGAACGTCGCAATGCGTGGGTGGAGCTGTCCATCAGGACGCACGAGTTCGATCTCTCCAAAGAAACTGCCTTTCGGGAGTCTACGCAGCACGATCTCGTCCTCTGCTTCCTGCTTCTGCTTCTCTTGCAGCAGTGGTGCCTTCTTACCGCTCTCGGACTTTGGCGCGTCAGCTCCCAATCCGATCGGGACGAAGATCTGGTTGTCGAGCTGTTTCTCCATCTCCTTGATCGGGTTCTTGCACGACACCTCGACCTCGCCGTCGAGAAGCAAGTACACGTAGTGGCCACCGGAGTACCCCTCGCGGATGATCGTCTCGCCGGGCTCGTAGCTCGCGGAACGCAGCGTCGAGATCGCGATCTTGACATCCTCGTACGCGATCGCGTCGGCGTCAGCGGCGTCGTGCTCTGGGTCGCCCGTCGAGCCCACAAGCATCTCGTTCAGCTCGTTCTCGCTCATGCGCTTGCCCAGCTTCTCACTCACGCGCGCGAGATCCTTCTTCGAGATGAACCCTTTCTTGTCCTTGTCAAAGACATCGAGCGTCGACAGCAGCGCCTGCGTTTTCTCGTGGAACGCCTCGACGCTCGAGCTGATACCCCACGACATATCCTTCGTCAGCTGAGCGACGGCGTCGCTCACGGTGTCTCCGCTGGTGCTCTTGCTCTCCTCATCCAACGCGTCAACTAGCAGCACACCAATGATACTGGCGCGAAGGCGACGACGTCCACGCTGGAACTTTTCCAGCAGCTCGGCCGAGTCGCGCATTGGGACCTGGCTCAGCTGCGCGTTTTTCACGAGCCACGGATGCCGCAGTGCCTCGCTCGAGCTCAACCGCTTCTCGGGGTCCGTCTCGAGCAGCTTGCAGATCAAGTCGCGCGCGGGAGCCGAGATCGCCTTCCACGCACGAGACTGTGTGTGATACTTGCCCTTGATGATGCGCTTGCGAATCTGCAGAGTTAACAGCAACAATAATGCTACATCACTTCGTCTCATCGATACAGCAAGAGAACTTGTCACACGCACCTCGTCGTCTGTCAGGTTGTTGTAGCGATCGAACGGGTGGCATCCACACAAGAGAATGTAGAGCACGACGCCGAGCGCGAACATGTCGGTCTTCGGCCCCAGCTTCGAGAATTCCTCATCTTCCATCCCGTCGCCATCCGTCATGATCGTTTGCGGCGAGCCCCGTTCGCTACCAGCGCCCAGCGCGCCAGCCTTGTTGGCAGAGTCCTTCGCGCCGTACACAAGCGTCTCTGGCGCAGCGTACGCGACCGTGCCTGTGAGTTGCGAGTCGCTGATGAAGCGCTCGCCCATGCGGAAAGAGACGCCAAAGTCCACGAGGCACATGCGACCGTCATGCAGCAGGATGTTCTCTGGCTTGATGTCTCCGTGCACGATACCCTTGCGGTGGAGGTAGTGCAGTGCGTCGCAGAGGTCGCGCACGGCCTCGCTCGCCTGCTTCTCCGAGTATGCGCCGTTGGCGATGAGGTGGTCGAAGAGCTCGCCGTCTGACGCCAGATCCTGCACGATGTACCAGCAGTCCTCGGCTTCGAACACCGCGCGCAGCTGCATGATGTTCGGGTGCTTGCCCGCCACGCGCAGCACGTCCACCTCGCTCCAGAACTCACGCGCGTTCGTCTCGGTCTTGCTGAGGATCTTCACGGCCACGTGCTCGCCCGACCGCCGGTCCACGCCGCGGTGCACCACGCAGTAGCCGCCCTCACCAATGATCTCGTCCGTGATCTCGTACGCGTCCTCGATCGCTCCAGAGCCCAAGAGCCGGTACGGGCCGACAGAAACCGGTGCCGAGTCTAAGCCTTGAGGAGCTGCTTGTGCGTGCGCGAGCGACAGCAGCGGCGTCGCTGGCGGAACGTTAGGATCGTCCTTGTCGTCTCTCCCTGCGAGCGCAAGAGCGGCAGACGCAAGCGCCAGCGCCCCCATGGCGCCCACACGCGCTGATCTCGCCGCCTCTGGTCGCTGGTGCGCCAGACGGGCGCTCGTGCACGTCAACAACGCGCCGACGCGGCGCCTGTCATACCTGCATCGGAGGATGCGTGGCATCAAGAGAGAGAGAGATGTTGGCGATTGATTGATGCTTGTCAATTCTGATTGTTTCTACTTTTAGTTTTGGCCACACAGTAGATAAAGTGAACAGCAGCGGTTTTGGTGCTGGTGGCAAAACCAAAACCATAGATTTTGGTATTCTAAAGTGCGGAACTAGGTAAATCGATGGCAGCATCGAGGACGAAGCCCAGAGACTCGAAGCACCTGCAGGAAAGTTCAGCTTCAGAAGAGTTCAGGTCCTCGATCAGCCACTCAGCAGCGTTGCAAGCAGCATCCGGTATCTTGTAAGCGGGTCCAGACCCGTCCTTAACAAAGTGGTGCGGCTGATGAGCAAGTCCAGAATGACAGAACTGCCGAAGACAAGCGGCAAGGACTGTGTACACTGCGCGAGTTTGGATGATATACTATTGGACATTGCGCGAGCTCAATGTTTCGAGCACTGGCTTGCGTCGATTGCCAAAGGCGAAGGTGAATGAACAAGTGGCGACAACAGAGCTCAGTGGTGTACCTACCTACCTTGTCTCCCTCCAATCAGGTGTAGGAGTGTTGACCCAAGAAGCGCGCTATGGTTGGCAGCATGTGTACGAAGGGGAAGTGTGCGAAGCATCGAACGAGGTTGGCGACAGGTTTCGAGGAAGGATGGGCGGTGAAAGTCCATCATCCGCGGCTTGGCAAACTACACCACAGCTTGCGAAAGAGGCTCGGTGACGAAATGGCAGCGCAAGGGCTCCCGTGCTAAGTAAACATCAAATACACGACATGGTATTGATGGTAGTCTCTTACTTGACGACAGACGCTGCTGACTGGAATCGAATTCCATGTACTAAAAGGCAGAAGCTGATGAGCTCGGCTCAGCATCGTCCACGCATCCTTGTTCAGCTAAGTAGATCGAGCTTGGAGTCCTCGGCAGGGATCACGGTCGATAAGTACTTCATCATCTCTTTCACGACCCGCTTGTCCATCTTCTTCTTGTTCGCGTGCAGTGCCTGGAGTCTCGTGTATGCGGCACTCACGAGCCTCACCAGCGCTTTGTCACCGCTCTTCCGCGCAAGCTCGTTCGCGCGCCACAGATCTTGCTGCGCGCTCTTGAGGTCGTGGAGCGCCAGGTACGCGACACCGCGATGGTACAGCGCTGCGGCGTGCACACCGCGCTTCACCTGGAGTGCGTGCGAGAAGCACTCTGCCGCGCGCTCGTGGTCGTAGAGCTGCGAGAATGCCTTCCCCATGTTCATCGCGCAGTCAACTTCAAGTGCTTCATATGCGTCGAGGACGCTCGTGTTCAGCCGCAAGCGCACGCGGCTAGCGTCCACCACATCCTCTGAGTCGTCGTCGTCGTAGATGACCTCGACCTGTCCGCCCTCCACGTCTGCAACCATCGCGTTTCTCCACACGCCGCCACCTCCGCGACGCTGGACTTGCACCGACGCGCCTGCACTGCACTGCTGCAGCACATCTGCAGAGCTCAGCGTCGCGAGCTCTTGCTCTCGCTGCCGCTGCGCCATGCGAAGCAAAGAGATCGCGCGACGGTAGAACGCGCGCGCGGTGGGGAAGTTGCCACGCTTGAAGAACCAGTTGCCGCGCTCCTTGCACTGCTTTGCAAGTTCCAGCGCCGCCTCAACGTTGTTTGCGCTTGCGTCGCATGCTCGGAAGCTCGGGTCAGGTGGGAGACCGACGAGGCTAGAGCCTCGAGATCGCTCCACCGCATCGATCTCGGGCCGCAGCTGCTCGTACTGCTGCCTGGATAGCGTCGCGACGTACGGATCCAGCACTCGGGTCTTCGCCTCGTGTTGCTGAGCCAGCGTGTACGCTTTCTCGAGCGCGCCGCGGAGATCTGCGACGTCCACCACCAGTGCGCGCAAACGAGCGTTCTCCATGAGCATCTGCAGTAAGCGCACGCCCTCTTGAAACACCAGCGAAACGCCGCTGAGGAAGAGCGCCACCACCCGCTCACACACAAGCGCCTCGCTGCTCTTGTCGACAGTCGGTTCACTGCCTGGTGTCGCGGGTGGTAGCACCGGCTCCGATACGAAGAAACACACGAACGATGCGACATGCGCCAGCAGATCGGCGCAGTTCCGCATCGAGTCTTTTTCTCGCGCGACGCGTGCAGCTTCGCCGTCACTTCCACCGCCGCTCGGACCCTCTTGTTTTCCATGTGCACTGCTGTCGTCGATCGCCACCTGCAGCAGCGCACGGAGCACACCGGCGCGGATCGCCGCCTTCACGTGCTCCTTGTTCGCAATGAGCCGATGCAGCGCGTTGACGAGCGATCGCCGCAGCGCAGCGTCGCTCAACGTCACATACATCTGCTTCACCAGCTCGAGATACGACACGTCGTCGGCGTTCTCCTCGCCTTCTTGGCGACGATCGCCACTCTCGCGATCGCCATCCAGCAGCCTTCCTGCTCGGGTCGAGTCGCTCGCGAGTGCCACGACGCACTGCGCCATCGCCGCGAGCACCTCCCGCGCCTCGAACCGCTCGCGCGTCGCGAGCCGCAGCACAAGCGCTGAGCCGGCGAGCTGCTCGCGCAGCGCGCAGCTGTCACTCCGCGCGAACGCCGCCAGTGCCTCCCAGCGCGCGACGCGCAGCTTCGTCACCGTCTTCTTCTTCTCCGCGCGCAGCTCCAGCGTCAGCAAATGGGTCGCGGCCTGTCGGCGAGAGCGGTCGCGTTGGTACGTAACCAGCAGCAGCAGCAGCAGCCGAAAGACTGCAGACCCACCTCGTGCTCTGCCAGCGCGTCGGCCATCTCGAGGCTGCTCGCCGCCAGCCCCCGTATGCTCGCGAGCAGCAGGGCGTCGTCGTCTGCCGCCGCGGCATCTCCCGCCTGCTGCTGCTGCTGCTGACTGCCGCGCTTCACGGTCGCGACGAGCTCGCGTGGGGACGTCGCCATGAGACAGCCCGGGAAGTCTACTTTTGACAAGCCTTTCCGACATTTTTGACATCTGGTGGGCAATTTCAGCGAGCACATTACTATTTCCTTCCCGGCTGTAAAAGATCATTTTCGACAGAACAACAAGCAGAACATGGCGGAAGAGGATGCTGCCGCCCACGCGCGCGGCGAGGACGTCGAGATGCTCGACGTGAGCGGCGCCTTCTCCGACTCAGAATCAGCCGCTGCGAGCGACCGCCAGTTCGGCATCTGGAGCAGCCGCGCGCAGCGCGAGTTCGCCAAGTGCCAGGCGCGCGGCGCGCTGCCCGTCGGCGTCACCCTCGAGCGCGTGCACATGGACGCGTCGCGCGGCGCGTGTGCGGGCGACTTCCGCTGCTTCGTACCGTTCCAGGACGGCTCGGACGCGCTGCAGCTCATCCCGCTCACGATGCTGCGCGTCGCTCTGCCTTTCGACGCGGCCGCCAACGCGCGCGGCGCCGCGCAGTTCCCGTTCCGCGCGCCGGAGGTCACAGTGCTGCGCGGCGCCGAGCTGCTGCCGCCCGAGATGCTCGCGAAGCGCGCGGCGGGTTATGAAGGAGGCGACGAACCTCCGCGGCGCCTGCTGCTGCCTTCGCTGGAGCACTGGAGCCCGTCGAACACGCTCGTGATGATCCTGCACGACTTTGTCGCCACGGTGCAGAAGGTAGCGATCGCACGGACGCGCGGCATCGAGTAGTGTGTATGGAGAACAGAGCTGATGCTTGATAACGCTTTCATGGCGCAGCACGACCCGCCTGTAGTGGCAAAGCAGGTGCGGGACGGCGGCACCGCAGGTACGGCACCGCCAGCGCGCATGCGCCTGCGCAAGCGCGACATCGTCGGCAAGATCTACGCGTGCCAGGAGGTGGATCCGATCGCGAGCCGGCTCGTGCCCACGCCCATGCTGTTGCAGACCGGCAGCATCGTGCTGCTGCTGCCTCCCGGTCGCGACGCGATCGACAACGACCCGTTCGTGTACGTGAGCAGCCTCATCCCGCTGAAGGAGGTCGCGCGCATCACGCCGCAGCGCGGCAAGTCCGTCACGCTCTTCTTCCGCGACCGCAAGCTCTCGTGCCGCACGTTCCTCACGCGCGACACGGACGCGATCGTCGCCGGAATCCGGCACATGATCGCTGCGACGGGCGTCAAGCGCGGCCGCGACGACGACAGCAATCCTCTCACGCAGCTCATGGGGTTCCTGTCGCCGGAGCACTCGGAGAAAGCCAAGGAGGTGCGTTGCGTGGGACACCTTCGGTGCTCGTAGTGATGGATGACTGAACTACTCTGTTGCGACTCGCTCGCAGATGTCGTCCAAGTTCATGGGCAAGCTGAGCAAGTACGCGAACTCGGTGAGCCGGTTCCTGCGTGGCGACGACGAAGAGGAGCTGGCCAGGCAGCGCGACCACGAGCTCTTCACATCCGCGCTGAACGAGACGAACAGCCTCAAGACCGCATTTTTCCGGACTCCATCTAAGCAACGGGTTCGTCCTCTCTCTCACACACACACTCTTTCTCTCTCTCGAGTATGGTGTGTCAGCTCAGCTCAGTGTATCCATCCGCTCACTTTCACTGCGTGATAATGACGACGTTCTAACAGATGACGGAGATCACGAGGCGGTACCAGAGCATCGCAGAGGAGTTTGCGCAGCGGCGAAACGCCGAAGGCTACGTTGAGCACGCGATCGAGGAGCTCCAGGAGTTCATCGAGCACCCAGTGGCGGGTCGCATCCTGTCCGAGACGAGCGCCGTCGAGCAGTTCAACCGCGGGATCCGCGTCGGACCCGCATAGCCAGATGCTCGCTCACTTCGCTTTCTTACTCAGTGCAACTCACGCACAAAGAGCAACGCCACGGATTAGAAAACAAAGTGATCCAACAGCGCTTGCAAGCCACTCCGCTTGCTTATGGTTCACGCCGACTACCAGCGAGACCTAGACACCTTCCTACTCAAACTACAACTACACTTGTGCGAACTTGCACCTCCGCTCAAAAGAACGAATGGCCCGATCCGAATGGCTGAGAGCCTCCTCCGAAGCCTCCGCCTCCGCCGCCACCGCGACCTGGTGGCGGGCGACCGAACCCGAAGCCCATGTCGTCGTCGAAATCGCGCGGCATCCGCAGATGGTCCGGGTTCGGCGTCCCGAACGGCAGGTTCGGCGGTCCAGGATGGAGACCACCGCGACCGGGCATCTGGAGCGGGTCGATCGGCGGTCCGAACGGGTCAAAACGCGCACCGGGGACCGGCCCCCTGCTCGGATCGAACCGATTTCCGAAGAGCGCGCTGTCGGGGCCGACGAGCATCCCCGGGTCGCCGCCTCCGAGACCCGGTGGGAGCACGTCGCCAGAGCCGACCGGAGGGAACCCTTGTGGCGCAGGGAACGGGAAGTCGCCGGTGCCACCGCCGCCAGACCCCATCGGAGGCGGCGTCGGTGGCGGCGCAGGACTCGATACTGCGGCGCCCCGCGCTCCTTCGTCTCTCTTCTTCGGGGCGACATTCTGCAGGAACGGGAGCAGCTGCTGGCGCAGCGCGTCTAGATCGCGGAGCAAATCAGCTCCGAGCGCCGGCAGTTCTAGTGTGGCGTCCGAGGCGACGTGGGCGTCCGCACTGCACACGTTTGGCTTGCAGCGTTAGCCTGCCGGCAAGTAAACCTGTTGATATCCATCCTGCTACAGATAAAGCAGCAGATTACCTCAACTCGATCGAGTGGGTCTGCTCGCCTGCCGAGATGTACACTTCGAACTTGTTGCCCACAAACAGTCCCTTCACCCACGCACACACCAGTCGAGGTGTGGTGTCAGCGCTCAAAGCGCCTTCATAGTTGCCGCTAAAGTCGCCACGCACCTGGAGAGCGAACTTGGTCGCCAGATCGTTCGGGTGGCGGTAGGCAGCGGTGAAGAGTCCCGTCGCGCTGTTCGCCTCCCACTCGGACGGGAGCGCGTCCGCTTCGCCGCCGTCAACGCGGAACCCTACCGCCGCAGTTTGCACACATAGCAGTTGAGCACTCGAGGTGATAGATACGGCGCTGGAGAAGAACGCACCGGCTTCCAGAAGCAGCGCGTGCACCGCGAGGAAAAGCGCGTCGCGCGCCGCCTGCACCATTACGCGCTTCTCCCGCAGCGCTGCGGCCACCGGGTCCGTCCGGTCGCTTTCCGGCTGCTGCTGGCGATGCTGGGCAGGCGAAGGATCGCTGGCAGCAGCCGCCTCCTCGAAGGCGTCGAGCGCCTGCAGCATGTGCGCCTGGCACGCGGCATCCAGATCGCTCGTTAGCGCCGCGCGGGCGAGTGCGCGTGCGTGGCGTGAGACGGGACAGCACCTTGAGCCGCTCGCTCGTGACGCGCGCGAGCGCCGCGCGCAGCTCGGCGACTTGGGCCTTGTCCGTCATGGATCGTTTTTTTCTCAGTGCGAAGGCTCGATACACTCGCTCATACATCCCGACGGCGCACAGAATTCGGGCACTTCGCTAAAGTACGACTGCGCCTTGCATACTATTCCAGCCAGTCAAACCCATCCTGCACACCGCCGCGCCGCCCCACACGCCCCGAAGGCTCCTCGCGCTCCGATGGCCATCACGATGCACCGTCTGCTGCAGCGTGCGCGCGCGTTCCTGGCGCCGCAGGCGCCGCAGCTCGCGCTGCTGCAGCACGCGGCGGTGACCGCGCCGCCCGCGGCGACCAGCAACTCGCTGCTCGACGCGCTCTGGCTCGCCGCCCCCAAGTCCAAGGTGCGTCTCCGACTGCTGCGCTGCTCGGCGTGTACATCGCTGTGCTTGCTGCTGTGAAGCTGGACGGCGGGTGTGGGCGTGGATGTGCGCGTATGCGTATGCGGGCGCGAGGCTAACAGGCCGCTGCTCTGTGTGCTGCCTGCTGCCTGCCTGCTGCTGCTGCTGCTACTGCTGTCTGATTCTGCAGGTCACGCCGCGCGTGAAGCGCATCCGCAACAACGCGCCGCAGAAGCGCCTCAAGAACATCGTGCACTTCCAGGACTGCCCGCTCTGCGGCGAGAAGAAGCTGCGCCACCGCCTCTGCATGTCGTGCTTCAAGAAGGGCAAGTACTTCGTATAGACCACCTCCGCGCTCGCTACACACACAAGCGCGCACCGGCACATTGTGGCGCGTGCGTGCACTGGCGAAGGCGATGGCGGAGCGCAGAGAGAGCTGAGAGCGTCCACGCGGCTAAGCACCATGCACACCACTTCCTCCGTCCTCCACTGCTTGGCTTCCCCACATTAGTTGGTTTTCCCCATTCCGCCTTGTGTCGACCCCATCACTGCACAATAGCCGCAATAATGGGATTCGCCAGCGACGACGACGAGATGCGCATGCACGCAGCGACGATGCTGCCGACCGCCGCCGCCGCGGGCGCCGCCGCCAGCAGCAGCGACGGCGCAGGCGCCAGGAGCGTACGAGCGCCAAGCCAGAGCAGCAGCCCCAGCGAGGACCGCGCCCACGCGCCGCCGCAGCTGCTGAGCTCCTCTTCGAGCCCGTTCGCGCCAGCCTCTGCAGCGCCGCCGCAGCAAAAGGCGCCGGTGGTGCTCCCGGCGGCTGCCGCGACGCCCGAGGGCGACGAGTTCGTGCGCGTCTCCGAGCGCTGCGGCGCCACGCGCTGCCTGCGGCTGCAGTGGGAGGCCGAGAGTGCGTGGGGCGACTGGCTGCCATGGTCCCACATATACGGCAATCTCACCCATCCACTGCTGCTCCACGCTGCATGCTACTGCTGCTGCTGCTGCTGCTGCTGCTACTGCCGTATGCCCAGTGAATCCGCGCTGCGCGGCCAAGACCACGATCACCAGCGACGGCCACGTGTTCATCTTCGACGGCTTCTACCTGCTCTGTCACGGCGAACCGCCTGCTGTCCCCCAAGTGCGTTCGATAAGCGGCTTGTGTGAGAAACTTGAGACCTGGCAGCACCGTGATGCTTACATGCGTGCATATGCGCGTGGCAGTTTGAGTACACGCGCGGCGGAGTCATGTGCAAGATCCAGTTTGCCGTCGAGGACACACCGGCGATCTTCCGACTGCCTCCTCCACCTGCGGCTGCAGGCAGCAGCGCTGACGCGCGCAAAGAGCACTGTCACCGGATGTTTCTGCTGCAGCGCTACCTGTTCTCGCAGCTGCTGCGCATCCAGCCCATGCACCTCTTCATGAAGATCTTCCCGGACCCGGCGCACGCCTCGAGCGACATGACCGATCTCTGCTCGGACTACCACATCGTGCCACGCTTCGTCGCGGTGGACCAGCAGCCGCTCCTGAACAAGCAGGACTTGCTCGCCCCGCACCGCATCGGCTTCGCGGTCGGCAACCTGCTCCCGCTCGACAAAATCCTGCTGCACCTGGAGGAGAGCGCCAAGTTCTCTGCCGCTGCCTTTATCATGCAGTTCGAGGCGCGCCAGCTCGTCGACATTGTCATCTCGACGCGTATCAACGGCACCACACCAGGCGCGTTCCGCGTCGACGGACTTGTGTACAACGAGGCGAAGCCAGCAGGGGCGACCGAGGCTGGAGCGGCGGCACCTGGCGGCGTCATGTCGAAAGATGGAAAAGAAGTGCTGGCGATCCAGCACCACGGCGAAGGCGCGTGGCACTACGACGGTGCCAAGTCGAAGAAGAAGATCCGCAAGTGGCAGGAGCTCGGCACGTTCGTGCAGCTGTCGCCGCAGGTCGATCCGCTGACGACCGAGTTCCAGCTGCACGAGTGTCACCTCACGGGCCTCCGGTCCGACATTTTCGAGGTCGGCAGCGCGATGCCGATGGTACTCAAGCACATCCGCCACTGCAACCTGCTGGCGAGCTTCGAGGAGAGCATGGGATTCAAGTTCAACGACATGTCACTGCTCCGTCAGGCGTTCACGCACGGTTCGTACGTTGACGTCGGCATGCAGAGCGTGAACACGTGGGAAGCGACGTTCTCGCGCGTGCATCTCGGGCACGTGTTCGAGAACACGGCGATGCTCAAGCGCTCTCGCACGAGGTTGTACGAAGGGAGCAACGGAAAAGGAATGGATCCGGAGATGAAGGAGATCACGGCTCTGCACCTGTCGGCGAGCGAGTTCAAGGAGGAGTTCCACTCGAAGTTCCTGTGTCCATACGAGCGGCTCGAGTTCCTGGGCGACGCCGTGCTGAGCTTTCTCGTGGCGTCGTCGACGTTCCTGAAGCTGCCGAACGCAAACGAGGGCTTTTTACACCAGACGCGCGTCGACATGGTGAACAATGACAACTTGGGCAAGATCGCTCGAACAGCGAACTTCGAGTCGCTGCTGCTGAGCGCGTTCGACCTGCCAAACTTGAAGGAGGAGGTGACGTCGAAGATTATCGCGGACTGTTTCGAAGCGCTGCTCGGCGCTCTCTACAAGGACCAAGGCATCGTGTCGTGCCGCGCGCTGCTCGGCAAGCTCCTGTCACTCCACGACGACGAGTTGCGCGAGCTGATCTTCCTGTCGACCGACGAAGTCGCGAACCTCGCGACTGCGTATGTGGAGATCGACCGGAAGGCGATTCAGAGCTGGAGCAAGCTGACGGAAGCGCGCATCCGCCACCGCCGGTTCACAGCAGTGACCAAGGTGGAGATCAAGAACACACATCTGTGGTTGCAATGCATGACACACAACTCGTTCAAGGCGCCGCAGATCGCGGAAGACGAGTTCATCTGCTCTGATCCGAACTATGAGCGTATCGAGTTTCTCGGCGACGCCGTGCTCCAGCTCCTCTCGTCGGCGTTCCTCGTCGATGCGTTTCCGTACTACCAGGAGCACTTGCTAACGCAGGTACGCTCGTCGCTGGTGAAGAACACTCGGCTCGCAGTTGTGGCTCGCAACGCCGGCTATGAGGAGTTCCTGCGGCTGGGCGACCAGGTGAAGAAGGACACCAGCAATTTGTTCGTGGAGGACGTGCTCGCAGATACGTTCGAAGCCACGCTTGGCGCGGTCTTCCTGGAGAACTACAGCGACCTGGACAAGGTGAACGCGATCCTCGAGAGGACAGTGTTCCCCGTCGTGAAAGAGGTTCGTTTTTGATGTGCTTGCATGCTTGGTGCGCTGGATGTCTTTTCTTGACGAGCGCGCTGTCTTCTCAGGCGATCCGGCGTCGCGAATGGATGAACCCGCGCAAGGTGCTCGCCCACCATCTCGGGCAGTGGGCTGCGGGATCCCGACCCATCGAGTCAAAGTTCAAGGCGATCAAGACACTCGGTTCCTCCGGGAAGCCGAACGATCAGAGCCACAGCGTCGCGCTCTACGTGAACAACTTCCTCGTGGCGCGCGGCCGGGGCCGCACGATCCACGCCGCGCAGGAGGCTGCGTGCACCAAGGCGCTGAAACTCTACGGCATGAAGTTTACATGAAAACGTGCGTCAGTCGATCAGTCGAAGAAGCCAGCGCTAGTCGTCGCTCTTTGTTGGGGTAGTGTATGCTGCGGAGCAAGAGCCTCGAATCTCTTATGACCAGCAGCTCACTCTCGTACATGGCGTCACTCTTCCTGCTTCTCTCATGCCCTTTGATTCTACTGCCCCTTGGTCTCTTCGTCTCCAGCACTCTGCTTCGCGGACGGTGGCGGTCCTGCGGGGAGCGGGGGCTTCGCGCCAGGTGGGAGTGGCGGCGGCGGCGGCTTTGAGGACGACGACGACGATGATGACGACGTCGGTGGAGGAGGTGGCGGAGGTGGCGCGTGCTTGCGGTCGCCCTTCCCGTTGCCACCGCGCTGCTGGTTAAGCATCTTGATGGCGACCGGGTCATTCTTGCCAAAGTACCGGTCCTTGATGTTCTGCTTGGCGAGCGGGTCGTCCTTGTTGCGGGGCATCTCATGTAGATAGGGACACGTCTCGCCGCGGTTGCACTCGCCGCGCGCGAAGAAGGAACAGAGGTGCGCGCGGTTGCGCTTGTAGTACGGCTCCTTTCGCGCGAGCTGCACGAGCGCGTTGCTCTGCGCTTTCCCGTACGCCGACACGGCGCCCTCCTGCTCGAGCATGCGGTTGTGCTGCTGCGCGAACCACTCGCGGTTCGCGTCGCTCTCGGGCACGTGCACAACGTTCTCGTCGCCGCCGGCCGCGCGCGCGAGGAACGTGTCGCGCACCTGCACCGGCAGGTTGAACTGCAGGTCGAGCACGCACGTCTGGCAGACGTTCTTCATGCGCGCGCACGACTGGCAGATCTCGGTCTTCTTGTAGCGCGCGCGCTTGCCGGGCTTCCAGCGGAAGACCGTGAAGGGCCGCGTGCAGATCTTGCACGCGCTGCCGAAGCTCTCCTTCATCATGCGCACGTACGGGTTGTCGCCCAGGCACGTCTCGCACAGCTGCGGGAAGTCCTCGGTCTCCCACGCCGTCTTCGTGGCGTCCGCCTTGACGCCCATGCCGCGCTCCGTCATGCTTGCCGCCTTGCTTCGCTGATGAAGCTCGTTTGGTTGGCTCGCACTTGGTCTTTGTATGAGCTCTCCCTCGTACTTAGCGCAGCGCATCATCCCACCATTCGCACTTTACGCGTGCGCCACAGTGCAACTCCCTACTTATCCATCATTTTGACCCGGCAGTTTAACTTTTGCGCCGCCGACGACGATAGCGACGACGAGCCGGATGAGCGGAGTGCACGTGCTGCGCATGAGCGGCGCCGCTCGACTCGGCGGGCGTCGCCTGCTGCAGCTGCAGGGCGTGGACGCGTCGCGCTTCGTGCAGGCGATTCTCACGAACGACATGCGCGGCGTGGCGACGGCGGGCGACGCGCTCTACGGCGGCTTCCTCACCACCAAGGGCCGCCTGCTTGGGGACTGCAACGTCGTGCAGACGCAGGTGCGTACATGCGCAGACTCTTATCTCAATGCGCTCTGCGCCGGCTGCAGAACCGATTTCACTGGAGTGACAATGCGCCACGGTTTCTTCTGCGTAGACGGACACGTTTTTGCTCGAGTACGACGAGGGCGTGCAGGAAGACTTGCTCAAGCACTGGAAGCGCTACAAGCTGCGCATGAAGCTCACGCTCACGGACAAGAGCGAGGAGCTCGCAGTGTTCGCGACGCTCCCAGCGAGTATCGCGGCGAGAGACAGCGGCGCGTTTGACTACGTGGTGCCGGAGAACGAGCTTGCCTCGGTGCTGGAGCTCAACGCGCTCGACGCTGCCACGGCGCGCGGCGGCGCAATCTTCACCGACCCGCGCGGCAAGGAGTTCGGCGTGCGTGCGATTCTTCCAGCGGGAGAAACCTGTACGGCTTTCTTGTGTATGCCGATAGAAAGCGAGAGTGTCGGCTGTGAGATGAGCTCACGATCGTGGGGGTGTCGTGCGCCGCAGTGAAGCTCCCGGACGGCTACGAGATGGTGGACGCTGCCGCCTACAACGACCGCCGCATCTTCCTCGGAGCCGCCGAAGGGTGCGCGTCGATGCATTCGGCGTTTTCGTATCTTGTTGCTGCTACTTACCATGTGATAAAATGCGACTTGTCGACATGTTCCAACTCGCAGCAAGGAGCTGAGTGACGCCATCCCGCTCGAGTCGAACCTGGAGCTGCTGCGCGGCGTGTCCTTCCGCAAGGGCTGCTACGTCGGACAGGAGCTGACTGCGCGCACGCAGTTCAAGGGCAGCGTGCGCAAGCGCTTCGTGCCGCTCGCGCTCGTTCCGGCCGAGCAGCAGGACCTGGTCAAGGTGCTGAGCGAGCTCCCGTTCCAGCGCATCGACGCGCCGTCGCTCGCGCCGCTGCGCGAGTACCTTGGCAGTGACGCGGCCCAGCAGCGCGCAACGTCGACGGCGCTGGAGCAAGGCGGGAAGATCCTCAAGCCGGGATCCACGAAGGCGGTCGGGACGCTCCTCGCTGCCGGCGGCGAGCTCAACAGCGCGATCGCGATGATGCGGCTGGAGCACCTGCTGCCGAAGGCGGGCGGCGAGGGCGACAGCCCTGCGGAGACGCCGCTGATGCACTTCACGACGCAAGACGGCGCGTTCCACGCAGTGCCGTACCAGCCGACGTGGTGGCCGCAGCTCGATGGCGCGACTGGCAAGATGGTGTTGTGAGCGCCCAATTGGCAATTTTGGGCAGATCCCCGAAACTTGGTTTTAGTATCTGGATAGACAAGAGGACTCGGATATTTACAGCGAACACTGCTTCGCGTAGCACACATGCCCACAATCCGAATCGAGCATGGCGACACTAGAGGATGATGGCGCTGCTGCTGCGCTCCAGCGCATCGCGCACCACATGCGCGCGGCCATACAGGCGCACCGCGCGGAGAAAATGCCGTTCGTCACGCTGACGTACGCGCAGAGCATCGATGGGTCGATCGCGGCGGTGCGCGGCAAGCCGACGCTGCTGAGCGGGGCGATGTCGTTGAAGATGACGCACACGCTGCGCACGCTGCACGACGCGATCCTCGTGGGCGTCGGCACGGTGCTGGCCGACAACCCGTCGCTCAACGCGCGCTTTGCAGAGGGTTCGTCCTCTTTGATTGCAGCGTGACGCACTCTGGTGATTGAGCGAAGGCGGAGCGTGGCAGGAAGGAACCCGCGGCCGGTGATCATCGACACCACGCTGCGCTGTCCGCTGGACATCAAGCTCTTCACGTCTGCGGCGTGCGAGAAGCCGGTCATCCTCTGTGCAGACGCGTCAGCGGACCCAGGTACATGCTCAAATGCGCACGGGGTTCTCACAGCAGCCTAATTGGCATGCTGCGTAACTTGCGGCATGGCAGAGCTGCAGCGGCGCCGAGAAGCGCTCGAGCGCGCAGGCGCCACTGTCGTGGAGTGCAGCACCAGAACAGACGCACGTGGCGCTGCGCATGTCGATATTCGCCACGGTGTCGGTGCGTACAGGCAGCTGAGTCGACTCGCGTCGTGATAGATACCCTAACTAGCGTACTCGAGTTGATGTGGGCGGCCCCAGAGCTGCTGCTCGCCCGGCTCGGCCTGCGCAGCGTGATGATCGAAGGCGGCGCGGCGGTGCTGACTGCGTGCTTGCAGGAGGCCGCACGCGCACACTTTATCGACAGCGCCGTCGTGACCATCGCGCCCGTGTTCGTACGTTGCCATTTGGTGCTAGTGCTGTGGGTTTTGTCGCGCGTTGTTCCTGGGCAAACGCGGTCGGTCGTTCACGGCAGATCGGCGGACTGCGCGCCCTGGAGGCGCCGCTGCATGGCGTCGCGGGAGCCACGAGTGGGCTGTCACCGTCCTCGGCGTCATCGCCCTCGATGTCGGCATCTCCCAGGTTCCCGAGGCTGGCGCACACATCGTTCCACGCGCTTGGCTCGGATGTCGTGCTAGTTGGCGCGTTTGAGTAGAAGGCCGTCGTGCAGCGCGCATTGTTCCACGTCCTTGGTGGCTTCACGCGCGACGGCGAAGAACCCGGGCGGCGGTCGGTGAAATAAAAATACCCGCATCGGATACATATCGTGCATGTGTCGACAGAGACGCACGCGTGCTGTCTGGCGTGAAAGGCATGAGAGCGAGCGAGCGAGCGAGAGTGTGTGTCTCTGCGAAGCCGGCAGCAGAGAGGTCCACACTCGTCACTGCGCGAGTCAAGTGAATGTCGGAGAAGCAGCCTCGCACTCGTACAGTCGTTCGCGCGTGTTTTGATGGGAGACACCCGCGCTCCTTTCTCGAAAGATCGGTTGCGTGAAAAGAGTTGACAGGATCCGGATCCTGCCGCCCAAAGCGCTTCGTTCGGGATCGCTTTTTCGGGATTCGGGAGCGACTATTGGGAAACGGCGGCGATAACCAAGATACAGGCTCGCCACTCGGCGGCCATCAAGTGTGCGAGGCAAGTCGAAGCGGAAAGCTCGCGAAGGCGCTCAGTTTCGAATATGGCAGCTGCCACTGCTTCGAGCACCGCTTCTTCCGCCGCCACGACCCTCCTCACGACCCCGATGGCCGCGAACCCCGCCGACCGCCGCCCGATCCTCTCGGTCTCGCACGCGAACGCGCTCGAGAACTTCGACGAGCTGGCGGCGCGCTTCCAGAACCACCGCCTCGTCGTCTTCCTCGACTACGACGGCACGCTGACGCCGATCGTGAGCGACCCGATGCGCGCGCTGCTTGCGCCAGCGACGCGCGAGACGCTCGAGCGGCTGCGCACCAAGTTCACGGCAGGCGTGATCAGCGGGCGGTCGCTCGACAAGATCCAGCGCTTCGTCGGCATCCCGCAACTCTACTACGCCGGCAGCCACGGCTTCGACATTGCCGGCCCGAACGGCACGGCCATCAAGAACCAGGTAGCGTCCGAGTTCCTTGCCGACTTGCAGCAGCTGCGCGACGCGCTCGCATCGCGGGTCGCTGGCTTTGACAAGGCCGAGGTGGAGGACAACGTCTTCTCAGTCTCGCTGCACTACCGGTGAGTGCCGTCAAGATCAAGCCGAGGCAGGCGAGAGGGAGCGGAAGTGAAGTGCTGACTGTGCGATTGCTTTTTGCTGCTGCGTTGAAACAGTAACGTCGACACCAAGTACCACGACGAGATCGCCGAGATCGCTGAAGCGGCCGGCAAGGAGCACCCGAACATTCGGTGCGTATGCAAATGGGTTGAAGATGCGAGCGTGATGGATGGATGGATGGATGGATGGATGCTGACTGAGAGGAGCGTCTTCATGCACTGGGAGAGCAGATGCAACCGCGGCAAGATGGTGTTCGAGTTCAAGCCCAAGATCGACTGGAACAAGGGCAAGGCGCTCGTGTGGCTCTTGCAGGCGCTCGGGCTCGACGAGCACGAAGAGGTCTACACGATCTACATTGGGGACGATACCACGGACGAGGACGCGTTCGACGTGTTCCGCACTTCGCCGAAGCGCAAAGGTGCGCTTTGACGCCTAGTGTGTCGTTGTTTCGCCTTGTGTAGGTTGTCGGAGAAGAAACTGACCCGGTGGATGTGTCGGCCACAGGTGTGGGCATCATCGTGACGGACCACAGCGTCTCGACCAGTGCGTTCTTCACGCTGCAGGACACGAACCAAGTGCGCCAGTTCCTCGACAAGCTCATCGCGGAGGCACCGGCGAGCAGCACCAGCGAGGCGCACGCTCCTGCATAGCGCTACCCCAAGTAAGGCAGCTCGTCAAGAATGCGGCAACCTCCAAGCGTGAGAACGAGGAGGAAGAGTCTTCCCGCCGCCATCGCCCACTGTTTATTCCTTCAACCTCAAGAATGTTCAATGAACTGCACGTGTGTTACCACGTGGACCAATTGCGCCGCCCTTCCCTCTCATGCGGACACGATAGGTCTCCACATCGTGAAAGCGGCACCAATCTGTTCCCCAACGAGGCGCTCAACGTCCCGAGTCGGCTGCTGCCGCTTTGCCGATGTTCACTATCAAGATGGTCCGTGCGCCGTTGAGCTGCGCATACTGCTCATGCTTGCTGGTCATGCATCGCCTTCGCGACAATCGCGCGTGGCGCCGTATGAGATAGTGCGGTGATTGCCACAGTCGGACTTTGTCGAGTTGTCTGGGACTCGAATCGTACTCAAGCCGTGAGTTACGCTACAGCTTTGCGTGTTTGATGCGCAATGCACATTTTCCTATCACCAGCTTGAACTCGGGCACGCGCCTCCGTAGCCGCTGAGGAGGGGGAGGAAGGATGCGCCGCGCCGTCTCTCGCGCGCTGCCGCGCGCACTAGCGACGATCGCTCCGCACGCCGCAGGCGGCGGCCGCGGCGCTTGCGCGCTGACTCTCCGACCTGCGGTCTCTGCGCCGCAAGGTGCGCGAACGACTGCAAAGCACGCATTGACGAGATGCGAGTGTGCGACGGAGCCGCTGAAAGGCGTCTGCGTGTGTGTGCGAACAGCAGCATGGACGCAACGTCGAAGCTTCGCGACCAACGAGTTCGTGGCGGCCGATGGCACAGACGTGTCCACCGGGGGACTCGGGGTGCGTCGGACGAGCTGCTTGATGGATGCATGGCGATGCTGAGAGGTGGTGACACGTCCTTCTTTCCTCTCCCGCTCTCAGATCCGCAGCATGGACATCCAGGCGCGCGACCACATCACGCTCGAGTGGACGGATGCGCGCGTGAGTCGCTTCCACCTGCACCACCTGCGCGCCTGGTGCCTCTGCCCTGCGTGCCAGCACGAGACCGGCCAGCGGCTCGTCAACAGCTCCGACGTCGCCCCGAACATCGAGATCGACGACATCTTTGGTGCGGCGCTTGCTTTTCATTCTGTGACGGCGTTACACGCTGATCTAACATGACGCTGGCGACTTCACAGTCAAGGGCAGCACGCTCAACATCGTGTGGGCGGGCGACGGTCACAGGAGCACGTTCCCGTGGTCCTGGCTGCGCGAGAACTGCTACTCGGCTGCGGTGCTTGACCAGAACGCGCGCGACCTCGCGACGACCGCGCTCGCGCCGGGAGCGCCTATCCCGACGTCAGACTATGCGCGCGTGATGGACACGACGGACGACGAAGGGCTCTTCGAGCTGCTGCACCAGGTCGTGGAGAACGGGCTCGCGGTCGTCGCGAACACGCCGTCCGAGCCTGGACAGGTGAAGAAGATCGCCGAGCGGATCGCCCCTGTGTCGTTCTCGTGCGTGGCACATTCTGTGCTTCGGTGTCGAGATAGTCCGTGTGTGGTAGTGCCCGCTCATAGTTTCTGCGCTCTCGTTGCGATGAATGAGCAGGTTTCTCTACGGCGACATCTTCGATGTCATTGCCGAGCAGAACCCGGTACGTTGCCTTAGGTTAAACGAGATGAAGTTTCTGCCATACAAAAGGCACTGACGCTCTATCGCGACCGCGCTCAACAACAGGTCAACATCGCGTACACCACGCACCACCTAAAGCACCACCTTGACCTCGCGTACTACGAGTCCCCTCCAGGCTTCCAGTTCCTCCACGCGCTGCGCTTCGACGAGACCGTGCAGGGTGGCGAGTCGACATTCGTGGACGTGTTCGCGGTCGCAGAAGAGTTCCGGCGCCTGCACCCAGCGCATTTTGAGACGTTCTGCAGGGTGCCTGCGACGTTCCGGAAGCACCACCTGAACCGGAGCAACCCGGCCGTGATGGAGTACCAGCGCCCGCACATCCAACTCAACCACCGCGGCGAGGTGCGCACAAATGCATTTGTCGGGAATGTATGTCTGGAGATGGGAGCTGCAGATTGAACTTCACACATGAAAACAGGTTATCGCAGTGCACTGGAGCCCACCGTTCGAGGGTCCGCTGAAGGTCGCGTTCGACGATGTGCAGCCGTACTACGAGGCGTACAAGGAGTTCCACGACATCGTCGAGGGCGGCAAGCACCAGGTGGAGTTCAAGCTCAAGCAGGGCGACACTGTGATCTTCAACCAGCGCAGGTGCGTGTGTTCGTGAGATGCGAGGCGATGCGAGGCGAGGCGTAAAAGTACCACTGCTGGCGGTGGCTACACGGAAGAGACTGTCTGACGCACTCCTTTGCCGTCGCAGAGTCCTCCACGGCCGCAAGCACTTCACGGCCGACTCGAACGGCGTGCGCCACCTGCAGGGCACGTACGTGAACATCGACGACGCGCACTGCCGCTTCAACGCGCTCCGCCTGCGCTTCGCGCCGGACTCGCCGACGATCAAGAACCGCCGTGTCGCGAACGGCAACTTCGCCTAGAAAAAGTGCAGGAGCCGTGTAGTGTTGGCGACGTCCGCCAAGAATTGGCAACGAATGTCAACTCGGTAGCCGGTCCCCAGCACCAAGTCAACGACTCAACGAAACTCTCGCAGCTCGCGACGTTCGGCGTCGTGGTTGTCGGGTCCCTGTCACAGGTTGTTTGGTGTCAGAAGAGAGAGAAAAAAAAGAACCCGATTGCCTCACGAGTAGACTGGTTGGCTATGCTTCCACGCAGCAGGCGCTTTTTCTAATAGAGCAGTGCAACGAGAGCGAGAGGTGCTCGAGGTCATTCCTGTCCCGCACGGTCACGACGCGTGGCGTACTTGGGAGGAGGCCGCGAGCACTTCCACCGCTGCCACCGCCTCGCCGACCTTCTCTTCCTGAAGATCGTCGCTGTTTTCCCGCCTCTTTCTTCCACCACTCACTAGTCGGTGTCATGTCAACATTTGGATTTCTTCCTACGATGACAAGGTATGTTAGTCTAATCGGTGACCCGAGTTGGACCTCCAGAATTCACAAATGGTGGCGCTAGCCAGGCTGTGGGGCCGCCAGTTTTACAATCCGGGAAGCGCCAAACGGGGGTTCGATGGCGCAGCCGACGGAAGCGGCCGCCGCGGGCCGCGACAGCGACGCGTTTGGCGATCCGCACGCGCGCGCGCCTGGCGCCGACGGTGCGAAGGCCTCGCCACTACCCGTCGGCGAAGAAAGTAGCGCGATCGCGGCCGCCATTCCGGAGAACCGAGGCGACGCATTGGATCGACGCCATCACATGCCGTCGCATGAGGTAGCGCTGGAGCGCGAACGAGCTACTTCGACCACTGAAAGCATCGAAGCAGCTGTAGGGACCGCTGGTGCGACGGAGAGCGACCCCTCAATCTGCAGAGTGTGCCGCGATCCCTTTGCGGAAGACGCGCGTGTGTGCAGGAACTGTGGCATCGCGGTGCACGTCGCTTGCTACGAGGGCGCTGTGCAGCAAGCGCTGCCTCACCCGCAGAGCCCGGGATTGAGCAAGCGTTCGCAGAAGAGGCGGAAGCTCCAGCGCGATGTGGTGGATGCAGACGCGGCAGACGACGCCGACGCCGACGCCAGCGCCGAGTGGATGTGCGACTGCTGCGCGCACGACGTCGCCTTGGCGTCAGAGCTCAAGTGCGTGATCTGCGAGCAACCGGGTGGAGACAATGTGATGAAGCGTGTGGATGCGCACGCGTGGGGCGCGCAGTGGACGACCAGCAGCAGCAGCAGTATGAGTGGGAAGCGCTTCGCGCACTTGCTGTGCATGCGCTGGGATCCGCACAAGATGCAGCAGCAGCAGCAGGGTCAAGGAGATGGTCGCCGAGAGAAACAGGAGCTAGAAGCTGAGCAGGACCAACCACTTCCGCAGGAGACGCGGAACCACTGGGGACCGGAAGAGAGCAAGTCGGGGAACGCAGCAGCAGCAGTAGGAGCGGAGGCAGAAGGCGCCGCAAGCGCCAATGTCGCAACAGCATCAACAGACCCTGACGCTCCTGCCACCACTCCAGAGACGCCACTTGATGTGCTGGAGCCGAAATCCAGTGTATCGCTGAGGGTCTCGGGTCCGTGCTGCTTCTGCCAGTCAGCTGGCGGCGTCCGGATACAATGTCAGCGGCTTGACTGCGGGCTCTTCTTCCACGCGATGTGCGCGCACCAACAGAGCGGACGATTGGAGATCCGGGTGCCCCCGCAGTCTCCGTCACTCGTGGAGTATCACGCGTACTGTACCCGACACCGCGAGTGCGTGGAGAACGCCAGTACTTTGATCGACAAGATGCTCTCAAAGCCGGTGAACTCGCTCACTGGACGCGATGCAGTGCTGCGTCTTGTGACCGTCAAACGGCGGCTCGAGTCGAACGCGTTTGCGACGATCCACGCTTTCTTCGGCGCCATCGCGACGGTGCTGACTGATTTGTGCAAGAAGGGGCTCAAGACGTCCAAGACCGACCCGCCGACACACAGCGTGAAGCACCTGCAAGCGCTGCAGTTCTTTCTTGACCACGTTCCGCAGCTCCAGGTAGTGTACCGCGCTCCGTATCCCCGGCAGCTTGAGCTGGGCGACAACAGCGAGCAGTTGTATGCGCTGCTGCAGAAGACGTTCGATCCGCCTCGATTCCTGGGCAAATACGCGGGTCCCATGAGCCAAGTGCACGCATGTCAAGTGTGCGCGGGGCCGTTTCATGAGCGGCAACACCTGTTCTACTGCTCGAACCCGACGACACCGCACCTGCAGCACTGGAAGTGCACAAAGCGGCGCTCGACCTCTCGCGAGCGCGAGAAAATCGCCGCGAACCTTGCAGCCGCGGGTATCGGGAGCACTGGTAGCAGCCATACCAGCGCAAAGAAGAAGCTCACGTCAATCTCGTTGGTCTTGAACGGCCAGTTGTGCGACGTGAAGCTGCCGAAAGGTCTTCCGGGCGTCTCGGACGACATCGTCTGTGCTATCTGCCGTTGCGACGTCGACGCATGCGGGCTGATTGCGTCGCGCAAGGAGGGGAAGCGCGCGGACTTTGAGAAGAAGCGCAGCGATTTTGTGCTTGGAGGATGCTTCGCGAACGCCGGCAACCTGCCCAAAGTGAGCATTATCAGCACGATGGCACTGCCATCGTCTGCGGGAACGAAGACAGACGCGAAGCAGCCAGCGGCATCGACGGCTGCAAGATCAGCAGCGAATGACCGGAATCGCAACAAGCGCGGCGGAGGCGAGCAAGGTGGCTTGAAGCTCGCAGGGACTGGAGCTTCACAGGATCCTACAACTGCGGCGCCAGCGTCTGCTCCTGTTGCTCTTCTCGGTCCGCCGAAGATGGAGAGAATTCACGTGCAGAGAACGACGAAGTGGCTGGCGTATGTCGCGGAGATCATTCGTCTTGCAGGCACAGTGGCGAAGTTGTCTGCTGATGCAGCAGCTGCTGCTGTTGATACATCTGAGAAGGCTGCTGATACTGCGAACAACACATCTGTGAGTGAAGCGAAAGTGACGCCAGCGCCAGCAGTGGTGGAAGTCGTCTCACAACCTTCAGCACCAGCAGAAGCCAAAGATATTATCGCTCCCGAAAGAGCTGTGCCTCCAACATCGACAAGTGCTCCTGCGCCATTGCCAGTCCCAGTATCTGGCGCACCGGTGGCACCACCGACACCTTCTTCGAATGCAGCACAAGCTGCGCAATCTGTCGCAGCGGAATCTACATCTCATGCAGTGCATGCACCTGAGACGAAGACTGTCGAAGCCCCCCAAAACGTTGGACCACACGCCGAGATCGCGCGTCTCTCGAAGGCAATCGATGTGTACTTCAACGAAGCGATCGCAGTCGTCCGTCCGTTCGACGCCGACGCGTATGTGCTGAGCAGACTCGAGACCGCGCGCAGGTACTTGCGCGATCGCAGCGGCCCGGCGGTCAGCGTGCTGCGCATGCTCGCGCAGGAGTACACGCGCATCGTGTACACCAAGCACACGCGCGCAGTGGAGAAGGCAACAAACGAGAAGCGCAAGCGCGTGGAGCAGGAGGCGCAGGAGCAGCGAGAGCTGGCGCGCAAGCGGCAGGAGCGTGAGGCGGAGGAGGCGCTCAAGAGCCAGCTGCAGGCGATGCGACAGAAGAAGCGCAAGCTTGTGAACATGGGGTAGCGAGGAGACGAAGCAGTGAGAAGTGAGTGAGAGATGTAGCCAGCCTGCCGGCGTCGGGAGTGTGTGCTCGAGAGGGTCGGGGACGCTGACGCCGCCACACTGGTGTATTTCCAATAGAGAAGGTGGTTCCCGAGTGTTTGCTTATGTGTGTGTGTGCACGAGTGTGAGAAAGGGAGACATGTCAGTCGTCGAACTCGCTGTCCGAGTCGGAAGCTTCGCCCGCAGTGACGCCGATCGCGAGCTCGATCTCCTTCTTTGAGTTGGCATTCACGTCGAGCGCGCCGTCGCACACGGCGCGGATCGTGCTCTTCGCGTGCGTGTACGCCATTTTGAACTGCGGGTTCGAGCTGTGCGGGACCCTGCACAGTGTACACGAGTTGAGAGTCAGTAAGCGTCCGAAGCATCCACACGTCTTTCGGAAGAACGCACCACGTGACGAAGAAGAGCTTGCTGGACTTGCGGCCGTCAGCGGTGAGGAACTCGTGGTCGTAGACCGCGTAGCGGCAGTCGGAGTCCGGGAGCGCGCGCACGAAGTCGGCGGCGGACGCGGCGGGCGGCCCGCAGACGTCCACCGTGATGGCGGCACCGTCGATCTTGAAGAGCACGAAGCGGTGCGTGCGGCGCATCTTGAGCTGCCGAAAGGCTGCCGTAGCCTCCTCAGTGGGCGCGATGGCGTTCGTGGGCACATCCTCGTGCGGCCTAATGGACTTGGGCACGCCCGCGGTCTTGAGGTGCGGCTCCGCCATGCTTGTGTGCTCGTCGTCGAAGGTGCTTTGAGGGGCTTGAAGCTGTGCTGACTTTGATTATGGCGGATGTGGATTGGGCTACTACCACAAGGCAGTGTACAAGTAGAAAAATGGCACTGGGCGGTACTCTTTGCCACCGACCGCCGCTCAAAACAGAACCGCACCGGTTCAGCAAAGTGGCGAGACGGTTCGATCCGGTTCAGTGAACCGTCTCGCCACTTTCTATTGTTGGATACCAAGTATGCGAGAGCAGCGAGAGGATTCGAACAAAAGTGAGAGGACGGCAGCGAGAATCAACCCACACGACAGGAGCGCGAGGCGAACGCGTGTGTATGTAAAAGTGTACGCAGCACGACAGAGCGGCAGCGAGAGCACCTTGGAAAGCGTGTGTGCTGTTGCGGTGCGAGCCGCACTGCTCAAGTCGCGAGCTGTCACAAAAATCCTAAATTTAATAAGTGTAGCGCAAGCGCACCTCTAAGAACAAATCTCCCCGAACAAATCAACCTATCGAATCCTCCCTCTGCTTGCTAAACTCCTGCTGAAAACGATCGCTAGGGCTAGGCTGTTGCCCTCGTTTTAAGCGCGCTTGAGCTCGCTGTACCAGACGAGTGGTCCAGCGCGCTTAAGTTTGGTGGTGGTGGTCTCCCGCAAGCTCAACCGTGATAATTGGCCAGAAAGCACTCTCCGTTTTGGATCGTTGGCGCTCGCCCTTCGGAAGAAAAACCAGGTGTGTGTAGCCCGCTGTGCTTCTGTATGGGGGTATGGGCGGCGGCAGCGGCAGCGGCAGCGATGGTGGTGGTGAAGGGGGTACGCTACCACCTGGTGGCGCTCAGGAGAGCGGCGTGTACCCCTCCCCCTCCTCCCTCCTCTCCCTCCTCCCTCTCTATCATCCGAACTTTTTGGTGGTGGGCGAGGCATTCCCCCCCGAGCGACACTAGTCACTCACTCCGCCTTTTGCGCTCTTCTTCCTCGTCTTCCCTCCCCTTCCAGCACTCGCAGCAAACATGTCTGATGACTACACGTTCGAGTCGACGGACGCCGGTGCGTCCGACACCTTCCCGTGCGAAGCCGGCCAGATCCGCAAGGGTGGCTTCATCATGATCAAGGGCCACCCGTGCAAGGTCGTGAGCGTGTCGACCTCGAAGACCGGCAAGCACGGCCACGCCAAGTGCAACTTCACGGCGCTCGACATTTTCACGAACAAGAAGCTTGAGGACATCGTGCCGTCGACCCACACGACGTCGGTGCCGTTCGTGGCGCGCGCGGAGTACACGCTGCTCGACATCTCGGACGACGACTTCCTTACGCTCATGGACGACTCGGGCGAGACCCGTGACGACATCAAGCTCCCGACCTTCCCAGACAACTTCGCCGACGAGATCCGCGCGGACTTCGACGCCGGCAAGCAGCTCGTGCTCACGGTGCTCAAGGCGTGCGGCATCGAGCAGGTCATCTCGAAGAAGGAGGACACCACGTCTTAAGCGGTTACTCTGGCACCGGCGTCACGCCTGTCGGGCACGACGAGGTGGAGCAGAGACGAGCGGCAACGTCAACGGAGAGGTGATGATGGGTGCTGATGCACATGAAGAAGAATGAAAAAGTCGGGATCAGTGAGTCAGCCCGCCCGCCCCCGCCAGTCAGTCAGCAGCTTCAGCAGCGAGTGAGGCGAGCATGGTGGAGTGAAGATCAACCCCAAGTGTGTTCTGCTACTCTTTCGTCTTTGCGAGCTCTGCAAGTTGCTGCTGCTGCTGCTGCCACTGGGGAATCCGGTGCGGCGGCTGCTGGTTCCGCTCTTTTGTCTTCTTTTGACTGCGTTGGCTTCTCGTCTTCTTTCTGCGCTGGCTGGCATGCTCGCCTCGCTGTGCGTCGAGCTCTCACTCCTAGGGTTTCTGGATTGTGCACACACGCAACGACCGACTCTGGAGGACGAGAGCTCTACGTGTAATGTATTTCCATTCTTCCTCTCGTGTCTTTGTTTCGTTTATGCCTTAAAATCGCGAGTGCTCATGAGCTTAGCGGAGTATGTAATGCTGCTCTTCTTGCTGGAGATACTGTTGCCTTCTTCGAGTTGGTGACTGCAAGTGTAACCACGAGCACCACGGCGGTCTGCACCACCTCGTAGAGCATCTGCGAACAAAGCCGATCGAGAACATTGTCAGGAGAAACCTGGAGCTATCTGTTGCCAGGAGGGTGCTTCACAAGTAGCATACATGACACACCTTCGGGGCGAACACGCTCCAGATGAACAAGTGGAACCGCATCAGGTACACGACAACACTGCGCGCAGAGACAGCGAGCGGAAAAGATTGACGCCGACGTCAGTACTTCCTACCAACCATCGTCACAACAAGATCGCCCGCATACACATCAGCAACCACCACGTACGTGTACAGAGCGAACCGCAGCGTCTGGTAGACAAAGAGCGCGAGGCCTACGGCAACCGCGTCGATCGTCTCGTTTGCTGCGTCACTCACTTCTTTATCAGGCGACAGGACGGCCACACGCTTGGCGTGAATCCATTGCAGCAAACTTGTGAACACGACGAGCGGGCCAGACATCACGCTTACGAACGTCAGTAGCCCGACGATCCACTGCGTGTAGCCGCTGAGACCGTAGAACGACTGACTAAGATCGATCGTCGTGACGAGGTGTGAGTTCCCGAGCGCGAAGAAAGTGCTCTGCGCTAGCCACAGCGCCAGCAGCGCAAGGGTAGCTCCGCTCTGCACCAAACATTGCTCGCGCTCGAGTACTTGCTGCAGCCCAAAGAGCTGTAAACAGAGCACGCCAAGCGTCGGCAGGTTGCTCTCGCGCTGCAGCAGCGTCACGAGCAACCAGACTACCATCTCGGAGATCGCGAGTCGCGCTTCTTGGTTCGCAATCGCAAGCAACGTCACCAGAATAATGGCGATCGCATATACAGCACGTGCGCAGTCGTCTGCAGTAGCATCTGCCACTACCTTGAAGAGCATCGTCGTAACTGGCAAGTTTGGATCTTGATCTTGACGAGCAGCATTGCTGTTCGTTGCTTGAGCTGCATCCCTCCCAAGGTCGCGACCCAAGCGACAGCAGAGCATGCTGCATGCCATCCCGATCGTGAAACCCATGGTAGCGAGCACGCGTACAAATGCTACTGTTGGAAGCCTATGAGTCGAGCTCTCGGAGAACAAACGCGTGGACTTGAAGACCACGAGTGCGTAGATGAGCACGAAGAACACCTCAGCCGGTAGCGCGCCGTCGAACAGAGGACCGGTCGAGAGAATTGAGAGCGAGTCGTCGTTTGCAAACGCATTCCCGTCCGCATGTGCATCCACCTCGAGTCCGTTGAGGCGACCGAAGTTGATCACTTGGTTGCGGTTGCGCAGTGCGCGCGTGCAGAGCAGCACGAGCACCAGCAGTCCGAGGCTTCCATGCGCTCGCTTGTCGGAGTGCTCGTTCCGAGTAGATTTGTTCGATGCAAACGTAGTTGACACGAGCTTCAGAACGCACGCACAGAACGCGGTTGTCAGCAAGTAGAATGACGTCGCGTGCTCGTTTTCGATCGACGAGCTGGACGTTAAGCTCACGATCTGCAGCACACTCCCCAGCAGCAGCACTGACTCCACGGGATTGTTCAGCGCCTCGACGATACTGCACGCGCCACGTGAATGAAGCAAATAGATTGCTGCCACGGCGCTGATGAGCAGGAAGCACAGTCCGAGCGCCACTGCACCAACGTTGTACTCTGACCCGTCGCTTTGCGCCAGTTTGTCCTGGAGAACCGCACATGCTTCACGCAGAGTTCGCACGCTCTCTGCGTCTGCAACACGATCACCGGGATCGGCGACATATTGCCGGACGCGCTTGAGCGTCACAGCGTACTTGTTGTCAAAGTCCACGAGCCCTGCGGAGTGGAACTTGACCATTGCCAAGTTGTAGAGTTGCTCGAAGTTTCGATACAGACTCTCAACATAGTAAGAGCCTGCGTTCGGCTCCGAAGCCTGCACAACCTCGTCGATGAGGAGGCCAGTACTATACGGTGGAATGCGCAGCCCGAAGACCGATGCGATCGTCGGGACGAGATCCACTTGCATGCGCCTCTGTTGGTACGCGCGCTCTGTTGCACCCATGTACAGCCCGTCGCCGCGGAGAAAGAGTAGCAGCGCTGAGGACTCCTCGACCGTCGCGCCGCCATGATTCCCGACCTCGGACATACCGTGATCACTGCAAAGCAGGACGAGCGACGGAAGCGCGGACGCGTCGTGCGCTCGGCGCAGCGCGTCCTGCGCGCGCACCGACTCGTGCACGCGCCGCACGACGGCGTCCATCTCGTGGAGCTTGTCGGCCATGAGCGGCGACCGCGGACCGCGCAGATGGCCCACGTGGTCGAGCCCGAGGTAGTGCATCACGAGCACGTCCCAATCGCGGCTCTTTGGACTCCGCATAGCCGGGTCGAGCTCGTCGCGCAGGTGGCGCGTGACGTTCGCGTCCACCTCGACTGTGTCGCGCGTGAAGAAGCCCGAGGTGCCCTCAGCACGCGCGAACGCGCCTGGGAAGAGCTTGAGCCATGTGTCGTCGCCATAGAACACGACGCGGCGCCGTCCGCCCGCCGCCAGCAGCGCCACAAGGTTCTCGCCGTCCGCGAGCGCGGCCGAATTGAAGTTCTTGAGCAGGTCGATGAACGCCGGCGCTTTGCCCGTCACGAGCGCCTTGAGACGGGGCATCGTCACGGTCGGCACGCTCGCGTGCGCAACGAACCCAAGCGCCTCCCCGGAACTCACGAGCGAGTGTGTGTACGGCATGTGTGCGTTCAGTTCTCCCGCAGCAGGTTGTGTTGCCGCCGTGTCCCCGTACAGCGCGGTGCTGCCTAACACCATGTCGGCGCGCAGCGCGTCGATAAGCACGACCACGAGCCGGTCGTACAGCGGCGGCGGCATCGAGGATTCAGGGGACGAACTGGGACGTGATGGGTATGTGAAGGATGCTGGTGGAGAGACCGAGGAGACGTGGAAGACCTCGTGCAGACGCAGGAGTCCGCTGGCACAGAGGTAGACCCCCAGCAGCGCCGCGGTCACGAGCAGTGCATGCCAGCGCATCGGGCGAGGGAAGATCGTGACGCACTTCTAGTACTTATTTCCTGTAATTGGTGTGGCATACATCATTCATTGATCCTGCTGGCACTGGATCATCTCCTCCACGCAGAATTTTGGAAGGCCGAGCTTGTAGCGTTACGAGCTTACAGTTCGTGCCTGAGGTTGGCGACGCGGCAACAGTTTGACGCAGAGTTGTGTGTGTGCAAACTGCGTTTCTTGCTGGCAATGGTTCAGCTCTCTGGCAAGACAAGAACAAGAATCGGTTTGACCTGAAACCATGTCTGGCAAACTAGCTGGGTCGATTGGTTCATTGGCGCATGGCAATCGATGCATGACTGCGTCCCGAAGCCAATTCGATAGGGCTCTATCAGCTGAAGTCGCGGTCCGGGAACAGTTTCGGTGCGGCGAGTGTCCATGTGAAGAGCAGGATCGTAAGCCATTGCGCCGCAATCTTGACCCACATCGAGACACCATTCGACGTGCTAGACGAGCAAAGTCTGAGAATGTCAGCATATCACTTGAACGCGTAGCATCCTCAAAGCAATACTGCTTTTGAGAACGCACCCGTCCGCAGAATCCCAGTCGGTCAACACCATAGCCATGTAGAGTCCGACAAAGACCATCATGAAGTAGAACTGCCACGGCTCGACGTCCATACTGACTGTAGGTCCTTGTGTTTCAGGCTCTGGAATGGAGCTGCCGCTATCACCACCGAGATTGACAACAACAGCTCCTGAAAAGTGCGATTTACTTTGTGCTGGAGACTTGGATTTGGAGATCTTCGGCTTTTCCGCTTTGTTAAGCGTTGTGTCTGAGCGTGCAGGTCGCCTCACAAACATTTTCGATGCTGCATCTGACGTTCGCCAGCTTGTCCACGTTATGGCGAATGCTGCGATGATCGCGTTTGCTATGATACTCTTATCAGAGGACAGATCATTGGGTGACGGCGATGATCCGGTGAACCAGTTCACCTCGCACGACTTGTCTGGGTTGCTTGTGAGAGCTTGCCAACACATGAGCACAAGGTAAGAGGAGACGACGCACGGTGGAAGCAGCCCGGTGTCTAACCAATTCGAGACTGCCAACGCAAGCAATCAGTTCGTATGCTCGTCGCATTTGCTGAATCGGCGGTCAGCAACACGCACCACAGAGCGCGACCAAAAGCGCGGCTGCAACAACTGTGATCGTCGTGAACACAACGCCGACATCACACGAACCGTAGTGCTTGTACTATGACAACAAACCAAGTGGCAGTGTGAGTTCAAGCGCCATTACCTTGCAGGTGTGCAGACACAGCTATTGTACAACCAGAAACGCAGCTCCAACAGCGGTCACGACCAACAGTGAGAGGGAGACTGCCAGAAAGATGTACTTCCTGTTGCGATGCATGCACATGAGCGGAACATGCAGTCAGCAGCATCACAACTGGCATCAGATCAGCAGTGCTGTGTGAGTGCTGCTGAACACTCAATGGCAATTCGATCCATTACCATGCTGCCGAGGAGAGCTTGTATCGCGAAGACCCGTCTTCCGTACGCGGTCTGTCTGCAGTGTGTTCAATGCGGTCAAGAAGTAGATCTCGAGCTTGGTCTGCGTTTGCATACTGACGTTAGCGCAACAAGGTCTGCCGAAGAAACCTGCCGAGTTGACAGTAATCACTCACATGAGAAGTCGACGATGCTCACGATCTGAAAGAGAATGAAGAGTCCTGACAATACTCGAGCAGCTTGCGCGTATCCGTGAAAGAAACCTGGATGGCACGAAAGACGTACTCGACGGCCAGTGAGCGACGAATTCTGTGACAGCGCGCAACATCACGAGGAAATAAGCGTCATCGTGAACGCACTGCTCGGAATGAAGAACGAGCCGATGAGTAGCGCCAGGTAGATTGGAATCTCCGCTGCCAGCAAAACCTGGAGTGCACGTCGGCGGCTATGCGTCGGTGCAAACCTGGCTAGCACTGTGCGAACTAGGAAGAACGCCGCGATGCTGAAGCTCGCACGAAAGACTAATTGGTTTCCCATGCACATCGGGTGCTTCTCTTGATCACATTGGTCAAACGTCCCGAAGTCCGCGAGTGTTGCTAGGAGCGTTAGCATGGCGATGGTGGTAGTCCATTATAGTCAGATGAAGTATGTCAGTCTGAGCGCGCGCGGAGGGGGGGGGGG
>JAASFZ010000209.1:0-25754 GCA_023334075.1 Globisporangium nunn | reverse complement strand
TGCTGACCGCATCACTCCTTGTGTTCCCAAGAGCAGGAACCTTCACTCCGCACATGATTGCGCCAGTGGTGATTACCACTCGTCTATGTGACGGAATGTTCCATGACATCATCCCATGATGTCATCCTGTGCACGTGGGTACCCTACGGTAGTACCGGTATTGGTATCGGTAACCGTGTCCCAGCGGTACACGCCAGAGATGATGTGGTCCACATCAATCTCCATGTAATGGGGTTCGAGGGCCCATTACAGTTCCACCATCGATGACATGACCGCGCGGCGGTGGAGTGCTTGTGTGCAGCGACGTGCTTGTGGCATGTGTGTGCGACGACACGCGTGTGTGCGGCGACGATGTTCTTGTGTGCGTGACGACGACGTGCCTGTTTGGCGACGTGCTTATGTTATGAAATGACTGTAAACCTACCTAGTTCACTCGTATATATTCACTAAGTACGATTTCCGTCGCACGAATTATGGTGTTTTTCCATAAACACCTGCGAATCCCAAAACTAAGTTCGTAACTCGTTTTATGGCGCGTAAAACCATGCGTAGAAAGCATAGTGAAATCAAATCAAACTACGCATGGTTTCTCGCGCCATAAAACTGTGAGTATTACGAATTTAGCTTGAGAGGATTTTTATGTCTGAAAACACTTAAAAAATTTATACCGTTTTGCAACAGGTTACAATAATGGATTTGATGCAACCGTAGAGATTTTGTAACTGTCGTCACAAAGTCGATCTTGTGCCAGCGATTGGGACTCCATTGTAGACAAAAAGCAAGCATGGGGCGTGCCGGACGTCGGCGGTCGGTCGTATGGGACTGCTTTGACGAGCACCCCGAGTCCGGCGGTCGGCGCCGCGTGCTCTGCCGCTTCTGCGGCCTGGACACTGTCGCGAACCCGCTGCGTATGGCGCGCCACGTCGCGCACTTTTGTCCGCACGCGGACGACGCGCACCGCCGCATCTGCAGCGAGTACCGGAGCTCCACTGGCGGTGCGGGCGACCTGCAGGCCGGCAGCTCGTCGACGACGGCTGCTGCTGCTGCTGCTGCTGCTGCGACGGCGGCGGCGGCAGCTGCTGCTGTGCCAGTTGCTGCTGTGCGCGCGCCATCTCCTCCTCCTCCTCTTCCTCCAGTCTCCTCAGCAGAGGACGAAGATACGGCCGACGAAGACATGGACGACGAGCAGCGTGTGGACGCGCAGGCAGTGAGCGTCGAGACCTCCGTGCCGCAGACGCTTCCGACTATGCGTATTGCTGGTGCTGCTGCGACTGGTGCTGAAGCGGACACGCGCGACGGCTGGCGACCGCAGCAAAAGGCGTCGACGGTGGTCGACCGACGCCCGCAGGACACCGACGTGGGTGCAGAGCACCAGAGAAACGGCGCCAGTAGTGAGAACGACGGCCACAATCACCTGCACTCGCCGCCGAATGCGCTAGCAGCAGCATCAGCACAATCGTCAATAAAAGCACCAGCAACAACAGGAGGGGAGCTGGAGCCGCTGGCTGCGTCGGACACGCAGAGCGTGTGGACGGACCTGGTGCTCGCGCTGGTGATGCAGAGCGCGGCGGGTGAGACGCCGCAGCTAGCGCTGCTCGAGAGTGAGTACTTCAAGCGCGCGGTGGCGAGGCTGCGGCCCGAGTTTCCGCTCCCGACGGTCCGCGACGCGCGCGAGGTCGTGCTCCCGGCGCTCTTGGAGATCGTGGAAAGCGATGCCAGGCAGTTCCTCAAGTCGGCAGGCGCGATGACGTCCATGACGGTGCAGTGCAGCGCAGACACCATCTCGGAGAGCAGACGCCTGCTGCGCTGGTTCGGAGTGGACCAGAACGCGAACCGCGAGTTGCTCGAGGTCTCGTCGCTCAATGCGAACGCGCATCCCGAAGACGTCGCAAAGCACTTTCGCGTTCACTTTGACAAGATCCTCCGTCAGCAGCAACAGCAGCAACAGCACCCTCCGTTCTTGGTGCACTTTTGCAGCGACAGTCTCGACATTTCGCGGCTTGCGCGTGGTCTACTAAAGTCGTCTCCAGGCAGCAATCTCCCTGCTGTGGCGGCGAGCACCACGCTCTTCGGCGGATGCATGATTCAGCAGTCGTTGTTGCTGTTTCACTCCACGCTCGAGACTGTCTCGTGCGTGGGGTTGGCGCTGGAAAAGTGCATGGAAGTGGTGTCGTTCATTAGCAGCAGCGTGTCGCTGCTTCATGAACTGAGGCGGCAACACCCTGAGCTGGGACTCGAGTGCCAGGCGCCATCGGTTGATAGCTTCCGGTCGTTCCTCGAGTGTGTGAATCACGTGGTGGCACTGAAAGATTCTCTCCGTGCTATCGTGCAAGGTGGTACTGTTGCCACGTCCCTCAGCACGGATGTTCGGTTCCTGGAGATCGTGCGAGACGACAACTTCTGGGCGTGCCTCGAGTTCACGAGTGAGGTATTCGCGCCGTTCGCGTACCTGCTTGTGCTCAGCGATGCGGGTCATGCGACGTCAGGGCAGCTGCTCGCCTGCTGGCTCATGCTCCGGAACACGGTCTTGCTTTCGCCGCTCGTGGCCGAGAGCGACAAGGAGAAGTTCGGGTCAGAGTTCGCAAGCTGTCTCCGTGTGTATGGCGAGGACCATGCGTTTGCGTGCCTGATGTTCGACCCACGTGTGCACAGCCTCGGGCTAAGTGCGCTCGGAAAGCGCAAGGCGCGATTCATCGTCGCCGATCTCGGCGCCAAGCTCCAGGCGAATCTGAATCGCACTCGACTCATCGAGCAACTGCTCAAGTTTCTTACCCGCGAGCGGCCGTTCGACGAAGACGAAGACTCGTGGAACATGATGGCGAATATGCCGCGGCTCTTCTGGCTCGAGTATCTTGCAGAGACTCCCGAGCTGGCAAGCGTTGCGCTTGCGGTGCTCGGGTACCACCCCCACCTGGCACCACTCGAGGAGACGTGGCGCGGACTAGCGCGACGTCACGTAGGCCAAACGCGGGGCTTGCAAGGTCCAGCGATGGCGTTGACGGAGAAAGATACCTCGACCTCATCTGCCAGTGGAGACGCGAACGATACACTGCTGCTGGAGCTCGAGCGCGTCAAGTTCCACTACCAGAAGGAGTCCAGCAGCAGCAGCCTCAACACCGTTCCAGCGGACGAAGCACGGGTCGCGAGTCTGCGCAAGTACCGCACGTGTCTGGTTGCGAGCAACAACACTCCGCGGAAGGCTCTGTTCGCCGAGTCTTCGACTGCAGATGAGCGCGGTGACGTCGAGAGTTCGCGCAGGCGAAGCAGCAGCAATGACGCGTGCGCTGCGCTGCGGCAGTTCCGCTGCTTGCTGAAGCGAGTCGATGAGCAGGAAAAGAGTTTCGTGGGCGACGATGCGGTCGGATCACTGCAGCGCTTCGACTCCGAGTGGCTCGAGCTGTCGACCGAGAGCGCGCAGCGTGTGCGAGCCTGTGTCGAGAAGTTCACGCTCGGTTCGGACGGCCAGCGCGGCGCCGGCAGTCACTGAAGCTGCAGTGACAGCAGTTCGCTGACGGGTGCGATCCATCGACAACGATGAAATCAGCATGGTGTCTTCGAGCGAATGCCGTCGCAAGCTTTTCGCACGCGTTTATGAGGCTTTCTCTACCTCAAGGCGAGCGCTTGTCTTCGTGAAGATGGCGGTGAATGAAGAAAGGAGAGTGCGATGAATGGCCCCATCCGGCGATTTCCCAGACGCAATGTACGTGAAGAAGAGTTGGGTCATACTGAATCGGGATCTGGAGTTGCGCTTGGCAGCAGGCGGCATACAGCGGCAGGTGTGCAGATAGTTGGTAAGCAGAAGAGGTTATCCGAGCCGTGTTCACATCGTGTATGGTGGTCGAGTAAAAGTGAGCGCATAGGTATTTGCGCTCTGATCGACCTGCCATCGAGTCCACCATCTCGCTTGATGCGGGTGCTTCGCACCTATGCTTCTCAAACTACGCGTCGTGACGAGCAAGCTCTCTCGCGGCTATGCGCGGCCTTGCTTCAGTAACGAGGACCACACGCACTCGAGTGATCTCAACAAGCACGACGCGAACTTCTACTGCTGCGTTCTGCCTCTTTCCGAGTGCGATGTCTGTGCGGTGCCGCCTCGACACGAACCGTCGTCCTCTGGTGCCGTGACAGAAGTTCTGGGTGGCCACTGTCGAGCTCTGCCGAGCTCCGCGTCCTCGAGTCCACCACGTCCTCCAAGTGGTCATGTCTGCTGAAGATCGTCGAGAAAACCATTCGATTAATTGGACAGTCATGAGACCTACTCCCGACTTCCGCTCCCGCCCGCGACGCTCGTCGGCGTCACCCGCAGCAGCAGCAGCGCCAAGCGGTGCAGCGGCCGTCTGGTCGTCGCCGGCCTTCACACGACCCAGCAACCTGCGTACGTCCGTGCGCGCGGGCGCGGCGTTCCACCAGCCGCCGCGCAGCCAGCGCACGCAGGCGACGCAGGTACGGTCATTCATTAGCTTCGCTGGCTGCTTGCGAGCAGTTTATTCGTGCTAACGGCAAGAGGGCAAGTGGCAGCAGACGCACCAGCAGAGCGTGGGCGGCGACACGCGCGACGTGGACCTCGGCGCGTTCGGTCGCGTGGGCGACCTGCCGCTCGAGACTGTCGACTTCCTGCTCCGCGCACTCGAAGACGTGCGTGGGGACTGCGTGTGCGTATGCGCGTATGAGAAAGCGCTCATTGTGTGTCTGTGTGAATGCAGAGGAGGAGTGAGCTGTTGAGCTCGCCGGTAGCGCGGACGCCAGTCGACCAGCGCCGAGACGAGCGGCGACGTAGCAGCAGCAGCAGAGCGACGGTGTCCAAGCCGCGCGTCGTGGACGACGAGCACACAGAGAGCTCGGACGCCAGCGACGAGCCTCTAGTGACGACAGCTCACGCGTCGATGCAGGCGGAACAGCGCTCGTCAGTGCCAGTGGCCATCGTGCGCTCGCGGTCGTATGAGGCGCTCGTGCAGCTCGAAGGGATTCTCGAGGCGCGCCACCAGCAGCTCATGAGCGACGGGCTGCTCGAGCCGCCACCGGCGTCTGCGTCTTATGGGGGCAACGACGCAGCTGTGTCTCATCGGTCAGCAGCAGGAGACGATCGCTTCGGATACGATGACGAACATGAGCGTGGGCTTGAAGAGGACGGTGGCGGCTTGGAGATGGGCGACATCCAGGAAGAGATCCGCAAAATGCACCGCTCGCTGCGGCGGCAGCGCGTCGAGTATACGGCGGACGCGGTGCGTGCCAGGCAGCTGACGAAGGAGGACTAGGAGTATGCGATGGTGATGGTGATGCTGATGCTGATGTGTGGTCTACCCACTGTGTATATGTGCGGATGCGAGCAGCTCGGCGGAGACCTCGACGCACTCTTCGCGCGCGGCAGCTCGTAGCCGCAAAAAGGCGGCGTCGCGCCGCTGCCTGCTGTCCATACACTCACCCACTTCGTCTCAAGAGAGAGAGCGCGACTCGCACAATGACTATATTGAAAAGCGCCGTGTTCCTTGCGCGCTCTCCCACTCCACCAGCACACGCACCACTCCCACACTGTTGCCGTCGTCACTCGCTGTCGTCTTCCGTTGCATTGGCCTTCTTCTTGGGCACGACGTCGAAGAGCAGCTTGTTGGTCATGCGCTTGGTGGGCGCCGCCTGGATCTTGTTGGCCGTGCTGTTGCTCCCGCCCTTGACTTTGCACGCCGCGCTGGCCGGGTCTGCGAGCGCCAACAGCGCCAGGAGCGCCAGGAGCGCCACGAGCGCCTTCTTGTGCAGCATCTCGACGGGGGTCGGGAAGGGAAGGGAGGCACCTGCTCGGGGTGAATCGGCTAATGAGCGACCTGCTCTGCGCAGGTGCTTTGCGCCCAGCCATCCGGAGTGACATGCAAAGGAGGGCAGAGAGTCGGAGAAAGCGGGTTCAAGCCCACGCGCTTCAGCCAGCAGGGACAGCTGCTTGGCGCCATCACAAGCGACCAAGTAAGAAGCCATCTCGGCGGGCGGCTACGAGGCAGAGAGCGAGCGCCTGGCGCGTTCCTCACCGCCTGCTGCTGTGGCGGTAGTGATGATTGCGTGCGGTATACGAATGGCGCGCGTCGACATGGCGTTGCTTCAATAGAAATCCGGAGCCACGTTGCGCAGAGTGCAACCACCGAAAAGGAGCTGTGCGCGCAGTATTCGCATGCACACGTTCACTCGCTCGGTGGCATCAGTGTCGGTAGTGTATTGGATGCGAGGGGTACTTCCGGGTCGGTAGTAGGCGCTGCTTAGTGCTCGGGCGTCGGACCGCTGCGGCGCTTGCGCAGCAGCACGCGGTCCACGAGCTGCACGTTCGAGCGGTCCGTCGTGTTGAACTTGGCGTCGAGCGACGGGTTCTCGAAGTCGAGGCGCAGCATGCTGTCCACCGTCGTGACCACAGGTTTCCAGTAGCTCGGGAAGCGCCAGAGGTGCGACGGCAGCTGGTTCTCGGGCGTCATGTGCGTGCCGCCGCTCCAGTTCGGGTCGCTGGGCGGCGCGACACACAGCACGAAGGCAAGAGACGTCAGATGGATGCCCGCAGCACACTCGCTACTCCAGCACTCGACGCACATTTCTACAGTGTACTTCGCACAGGACGTACCGACACCACCTGCGCGGCATCTTGTCGATGCCGAACGCCAAGACCTCGAGGTCGCCGTTCGGCTGGATGTGCAGCCGCAGAAAGTTCTTGTAGCTCGAGATGCGCAGCGCCGAGAACGCCTCGTTGTAGTGGCACTCGAACACGTTGAGCGCCACGTAGAGGTACACGCCAAAGACCGCGCCGACCACGGGCGTCGCGAGCACCCAGAAGTATGGCAGCACGCTCACGTAGTACGTCCACTGCTCCACGCGGCTCAGCGTCTCGAAGCCGCTCTCGCAGATCTGAACATCAAGCGAAAGAGGATTCAAGTTAGTGAGTGAGCACCAGCACGTGCGCTCCGAACGACGAAGCCACACACACACACACGTGACAAGAACAACAACCTTGATCCGGTGAATCGCGATCACTTCCGGGACTGCTCGCCACAGCACCATGCAAGAAGCACACACAACAAAGACAGACAGACATCCGATCAGCTCGCATACACAGCCACACCACACATACTCAAGAGCAGACGCACCGTCGAAGATCGTCATGCAGATCCGCATGAACTCGCCGAAGAGATGCGCGAGGTTGAAGACGTCAAAGCGTGCGAGCCCAGAGAAGTCTGGCAGCGTGCTGCTGAAGTAGTCATAGAGCGAGTGAGAGCCTTCGCGGCCCAGCGTCCCGCGCACGCTCGCCATCTCCAAGATGCACTCGAACACCACGAGCATCGTGAACGCCGACAGGCAATGCAGCGCTGAGATGACCACGCCCGTCGCACACTTCTTGGGCACCGATGTGCAGTCCGCGAACACGCTCAGCGTCACGACCATCACGACGAACGCGAAGAGCGACACATACGACATCGTCACCATCTCAACCTGCACAGCGACGAGTTCCTGCACGAACTGCGCCGCCGCGTCGTGCCACGTCGGACTCGCGTAGATCAAGCGCACCGAGCAGCGCGGGAACATTGAGAGTACCATCGCGTAGTACTGCTCCGCACATGCGTCCGGTTAACGACATAACTCATAGACTCGCAAAGCAAAACAACGCCTCCAGTCAGCTTGCAAAATGAGACGTACCGCGAGTCCGCCGACGATGTCGAATCGCCAGTTGATGCGGCGGAACCCGAACACGTTCAGCAGTGCATAGCGGCTGGCGAGCACAAGACCCAACGCACAAGCTCTGTCAGTGCTGCTACTCAACCAACTACACCAGTCGATCCAATCCAGCAGCCATTCGAGACAATGCGATCGGTCGAGAGAACGAGAGACGCACCGAGACACATGCGCCGGCGGGTAGCACTTCTCCTGCTCATACACAGCTCCATTCGCTTTAAGGCGGGTGCAAACTGGTGCATGCGTCGGATGCAGGAACGCTCCGCCTCCGCCTGCGACGATCAGGTGTTCTGCCGGAGTAGGGGGTGGCGGCTCCTTCTTCGCAGTAGATGTCTGGAAAAGTAAGCCCGTGCCGGGCGGCGAGTCCAGGTCGTCGTCCGGGTACATGTGAGGGAAGTGCTTGCGCGTGGGGGACAGTATCTTCTGGATCGTGAACGACGGGCGTCGGCCGAGGATGGACGGCCCCATGCGAGGCGACGTGGCCTTGGATGGTGGCGATCGTGCTTGTTGCACTGGAGGTGGCGGCGCAAGCTTGGGCTCAGGTGCTGGCTTGGGTGCTTCGTGCTTGAGCGAGTGGCGCGTGTAGTTATGGATGTCGCCTGCAAGGCGCAGCGCAACTCGCCCGTTGAGCACGTTGTTGACCAGGAACGAGAGCTTCTCCTCCGTGTCGTTGCGCTTCTCGATCATGTCAAGTAGCCAGCGCGGCTCGTGAGTGACCAAGATCACTTGGTCTGTCTCGCTCATCTGCGTCTCGACGATGTTCCTGAAGATCGTGAACTGCTCGATGTTGACATCGTTCTCAAGCGCCAAGTCGACGCCAAAGAGCCACCAGCCGTGCGGCAGCTTGAGGCAAAAGTGACTCGTCTTCTGCGGCAGGAACCAACCGCCAAGCCAGTCGCGGTGGCAGATGTACCGCGTGAACGTGTTGAGTCCGTCGAACCAGTCATGATTCCCCGGCACGGCGAACACTGTCGGTCCCTTGTAGTCCTTGAGCGATGCGCAGTTGGTTGGCAGACGCGCCTTCGAGGACGATGAGATCGCCGCCGGGTCGTACTCCTTCGGCGCCTTCATCGCGTATTCGAAGCATCGCCAGAGTCGCTTCTCGTAGCTCGCCGGCTCCGGATGCGGGTACGCGAGGTCGCCGCCGATCACGAGCGCTTCGCCGCGCGGAAACACACGCTTCTCGATCTTGGTGATCATTTTGTTCTTTGTCTTTGGGTGCGGCTCACGTACCTCGCAGTCCACCTCGAGCGTCGGCTGAGCTAGTAGCCGCGCGATCTGGTAGCTGCTGTTGAAGCCGTCGCCGCAGTCCGCCATGAAGTCGAGCCAGAGCTCGTCGCGGTCCGCCAGGTGGTCGAAGAGGTAGTCGCGCTCGTCCGGATAGAGCGTCTTTTGCATCGAGCGCTGGTCGAAGCGGCCGAGGAAGACCTTGAGTGAGATGAGCAGCTCGAACGCTGTGTCGAAGAGGAACATGGAGTACCACGGCACCATGGGCAGATTGTGCGCGTGCGGCAGCTTCTCATACTGCAGGTCACTCAGCGCTGGGTCGTCCATAGCCTCGTCCTCATCCTCGTGGCGGTCGAGTAGCCAGTGGAACGAGACCATCTGGATGCCGCTGATGCGCTCGAGCACGAAGTTGGTGATCGCGAGCACCATGCCGGCGAACCAGATGAGCAGCGCGCCGCGATAACTCGCGGGCACGATCGTGTCCATCTCGGCGTTCGAGAACTTAAAGAGTTGCTCGCACGCGTGGCGGTTGTACGTTGGATTCTCCGCGTCACCCTCGAGCGTCGCGTCGCAGTGCACGATGAGCGCCACGCACGCGACGCTGATGCCGGCGCTGTTGCGCAGCACGTTCATGAACGACCGCACGAGTCTGAGCAGCGCAGCAAAGCGGAGTAGGCGTGAGAGAGTGAGAGATAGTATGCCGCAGCGCCACCGCCTCAAACGGCGTACGTGACGTTGGCGACCCGCCAGGCGAGCCCGAGCTTCTTGGTAATACGTGGCAGGAAGAGCACCATGAGCAGCTCGAAAGCCACGAGGAACGCGAAGCTGACAGAGAAGAACGGGAAGAGAAGTGTGATCTGTAGGCAGCGACAGCGAGCGCAGTTGCATCAGCGGTCAATGCGCTCATGACTCGGATGGACGGATGGACGGACGCACCGGCTGCTTGAAGGTGGCGCCGAACTGGCCGAGCGAGTTGACGGGGATATGCAGCGCGGCGGCCGCGCCAAGCCAGCCGTAGAGCCCCATGGAGATGTACACGTAGGGCGTCCACGAGTCGAGCAGCTCCGGGTTTCCCACGAACGGACTCGTGAAGAGGTAGAACGCCAGATAGATCGTGCCGAAGAACGCGAACCAGACCTGCGTCGGCCACGCGAGACACGTCATTGTGAGCTGCGCGACCTTCGTTAATACGCTACCCGAGCACACGCGCATGCACCAGGTGGTCGCCGTCCTGGCCGCTGCCGTCCGCCATCGCCACCTTTCTCGCGTGCTGATCGTTCCGGAGGTCGAGAAAAATGGATCGTGACACATTTTCATCCAGGAGTGAGATAGTGACGAAAGCGAGGGAGGCGATGCGCGTCAAAAACGAAAAGGCAGCTTGTGGCATGTTCGTCTACGCCCGCCCCTTGCCTCTCGAACGACAGAGCGACTCGAGTGCTTTGTCGCGCATGATTGGATGTTGTTGACCCATGCCACTCGACGACATGAAGGCGTTCCGGCATGCGGAGCAGAAGAAAGAAAGTGTGACTGGCGCTCACCTTGCCGCCGCCAGGGCACCGAACTACAATACGACCACGCTAAGACGGCGAGTCTGCAAAAGCTGGTGGAGCACGTTTGGTTTATCTTGGCTCACCTCAGCAATGTGCTGGCATTCTACACCAAACGCCGACACTAGCGCCTCTCATTCGAACCTTACCTCAGCACGCAAAAGGCGTACGACGCCATGGCACACGCGTTGACGGCTGGCAAGCGGGGAACTCTAGTTGTCTGGGGGCAACGCGCACTTTCCAATCCAAATCAAGTCTAGCCCTCCCGTGCGAACCTCAGGACTTTGACGCAACATCTACGCTGCATCACGATTGTCATCCGGTCTCGCCATCGTTTAGAAGTATTGCTCCGGTGCGTACACGATGCTCGGGCAAGGCAGTAGATGGCACTGGTGGAATAGCAAGATGCCATGCAGCGTGAGGGAGGAGAGCAGGCAGGCGATGGGCTTTCTAGGCAACTTTCTTTGGTTGTCAACATGGACACTCTACAACAGCAGCTATGTGATGCATGTTATCCTGCGACTGACCATCGGCCGCCGATCGTCTACAGCACCTTGGGGGCGATCTTGGCGGCCGTCTTGGCAAAGTTCATCGAGTGCAGCAGGTGCACCGTGGACGCGAGCAGCACCATGGCGCCACTCTGGTGCGCCACGCCAAGCGGCACGGGCACGTACATGAGCAGCGTCGAGATGCCGAGCGTGACCTGGCCCGCGACCGCTGCGAGGCTCAGGTTGAGCGCCGTGCGCGTCTGTTGCGGCAGCTGGTTCCACACGTGCGGGCGCCGCGCAAGCGCGTACGTTGCCGTGTAGCCCGTCGCGGTGGTGAGCGCGAGCATGCGGTGGTCGAGCTGCACGAGCGGCACGTTCTCGAAGAAGTTTCTGTACTTGGGCTCGAGCACGAAGAGGTCGTCCGGGATCCACTGGTCGCCCATCTTGGGGAACGTGTTGAACGCCAGCCCGGCGTCCGTGCCCGCGACGAACGCGCCCGAGAGAATCGTGTACCCGAGCAGCGTCGACAAGTGTGCAAAGTACTTGCGGATACGCGTCGCCTCCTTGAGCACGTCCGGTGAGATCATCTCGCGCGCCAGCGCCGCGCGCGATGGCGGTGACAGGATCGACGACGCCGTCCACAGGAGCATGCCGAGCGTCGTGAACGCGAACGCCAGGTGCGTTGCGAGTCGGTACGGACTTACGCGCACCTCGTTCTGCTTCGCGAGCTGCTCGTGGCCGTGATCCTCGAGCCCGCTGCGTACCATCCACCAACCGACACCACCTTGCGCCGCGCCGAGCCCTAGCAGCACCGCGAAGCGCGTGTGCAGTTCGCGCGGCAGGCGCTTGCGCAGCGCAAAGTACACGAGCGGCACTCCGTATGCGAGCCCGATCGTGCGTCCGAGCATGCGGTGGCCGTACTCCCACGCGTAGATACCCTTGAACTCACTCAGAGTCTGTTGGTGTTGGTTGCCAAAGCAGACGCACGATGTCGGTCAGTACCATAGCAGCCACCCAATACGACCATGCGAGCACAATACTAGTAATACCCAGCACGCACCATGCCCTTGCGCTGCTGGTACTCGGGGAACTGCTTGTAGAGCTCGAACTCCTCCTCCCACTCGGCGGCCGACATGGGCGGCAGTCCGCCGTGCGGCTTCCACGTCACCATTGACAGACCCGAGCGCGTGAGGCGCGTCGCGCCGCCGACCGCGATCATGCCACCCACGAGTCCGGCGACGCCGAGCAGCCAGAACGCCACCGGCCGGTTCTGCGCCGCGTTCTCGATCGTCGCGCCGGTCGTAGCCGCGAACTTCTGCTTGGCGCACACGGTGAGTTCTCGCGCTGCCTTTTCGGACCAGGTAGGAAGGAGGATGCAATGCCACCAACGTACGCGGTTCTTAGTGGAGAAGACCACCGGCTGGCGCGGCGGGACCGGCAGCGAGCCGCGCAGCCACACGGGGCGCTGCAGCAGCTGCTGACGGGCTGGCGCCACGAGCGGCTTGGCGAGGGTCTGGAAGCGACTCGCCCCGAGTACTAGGCGCTTCTGATAATTCGCACGTGACGGCTCAGTCTCGGCAAGTTGCGGCGATGCTTCGAGTCAATGCAAAGCGCCGGGCGTACGCACCGGAGCAGCGAGCGCGCGGGCGCTCTGACGGGCGGCGAGCATCGCGAAGTGTCTGGGTCCAGGTCCTCGTAGGACCAGAGTGTGCGCTGAAGGCGGAGAGGACGGGAATGAGGGGTGGCACCTCTGTGGGCAAGTTCCGGCAGTGCTGCCGCTCGTCGCCACAAAAACATGATACCGGGGCACCGATAGCCACAGAAGACGGTATGTACGCAAACACCCACGCATGTGCCAGTCATCACGGCCAATCACACGCGCGGATTCAAAGATTATGACTCGATGTTTTTCACTAGCCAATCCGGCTGATTACTTCAAACGCATACATTCTGCAAGTCAATCGCCTGCCGTGGCCACGAACGACATGAGCTGCTCATGACGTGCACGCTCCTGCACGTGGCCGACGGCGGTCGCGAGCTGCAAAGGTCCCTGCTGCTTATTTACACGGTTCTCTGTTGGTACACGCCCCTTCCTCTCCAAAGTGTCCACTTCGACCTTGGAAGCGACCGGCGCACGAATAAATGATCTCTCGCACGCATCACGGTCTCACGGCAGTCCGAGCTTCTCCTTCCCCAGCTCGTAGCACGAGATCATGATCGCGCACGACGGCGCCACGCGCGCCAGACGGGCGCTCAGACCCGTGAACGCGCCGCGCACGCCCTCGGCCGCGACAATCTGCCGCAGCACGGCCACACCCGACGGGTTCTCCACCACCATCATCGGCGAAGTCGACGATACCGGCATCTTCACCTGCTGCAGCGTCTTCACGACGTCGAACGGTGTCGTCAGCGTCGCCGCGACCACCCCCGACATAGCGCCGCACACGAACGCGCGCTGCGTGCGGCTCAGCGACGCGTCGAGCTCCACGTTGGCGCCAATGCGGCGCTGCAGTCCCTCGTATGACGTCCAGTAGATCGCGGAGAACGGCACGTCGCGCGCCAGCGTCGCAGCGAGGCCGTTGAACAGCGACTGGTATCCGCCGTTGCGCACTGCGTGACGGAACGAGGCCGCGATACCGCGCGCATCCGGACTCCCCTGCATCCGCGTGCGAATAAGCTCGATCGGCGACGTCACGGACGCCGCGAGCACGCGCGCGCTTGTACCGGCAAGCAGCGGCACGACGCCCTCGAGCTCGGGCAGCTGCTGGCGCCCGCGCTGCAGCAGCACGTCGTACGAGATGTAGTAGAGTACGGTCGACGGCACGGCAATCATCATGGTCGGCGAGAGGCCCGAGAAGAGTCCGGCGATGCCCTCGGTGCGGAAGATGTGGCGCAGTGCATGCGACGTGCCACTCAGTTTCACCTGCTGGTGGTGCGTAGGGATAACCACCCGCGGGAGCGCCGCCGGTGACTTGGAGCACGACATGCGTACGCACGAAAGAAGCCCGGGTCGCGTACCGAGCTTCTCCACAGCACGCGTCATCGAGCGGTTGCACGGGCAGCGGCCTTTGCAGCGACACTGCTCCAGCGCGGCGCTCACCATTGTCGACATCGATGGAGGAGACGACGCGGTGACGACGACGCCTCCGCCGCGAGTTGATGACGCGCCAGTCACCGGCGCTCCCTGGAAGCGCCAGGCGACCTGCGACTGCAGCCGCACTTTGGCTACGTCCAGCGGCGTCGTGAAGAGCGACGTGAGCAGCGCCCCGCCGGACGCCGCTGCCGCCTTCTTGAGCGCCAGCTCCGCGGACCCGACGTCAGCTGCTGCTGCCGCCGCCGTTACTGTCGCCATGTTCCTAGAGAGAGTTGCTGTTGGCCCACAAGCTTACGCTCGCTCTTGAGCAGTCGAAGGCGAATTCGGATGTGCCTGGTAAACAAGAGCGGTCTGCCTGGTAACCGTGTGATGTGATTGGAAGGGAGAGTGATAGCGCAAAGCCTTCTTGTCTATTCCGGTGACCGTTATGTGTGACATAGCGAATCAAGTCGCAAGACGGGTGGCGCCACGCAACGGATTGGCCTGACACACGCGCTCGGTTTGCATTTAACACTTGTTAATTTCATCGTACTTGCTGCGGAAAAGTATCTTATGCACCACAGCTCAGCGCACCATTGGTGCGAGGGTCGTGGCTGGCTAGAGCCTCCTAAGCTAAGCTAAGAGCACGATGGCAAGTACGGTGTGGCCAGAGCAGCAGTACAAGGTCGATGGCTCTGAAGGACACTTTGTTCTGGAAGCCAGCAAGTGATAGCAGTGCCTGTAGACACGTAGACTAAATGAAAGTATACCAAGCTTCTTGGCTTCCAGAACAAACCTGTTTGTCCAGTGCAGTCGTATGTCTACGACAAGTAGAGACTTCCCTACTCTGCAGTGTCACTGCAGTGACAGCCACAGCTTAGACTACGTGAAAGTATACCAAAATTCTTCGTAGTCCACGACCAACTTTTCTCATGACCAGCACGTTAGTCTCGGAAAACTCGCTCGAGCCTCTTGGCTGTCGGCGATCTGCGAGACGAATTCGGCGACTCGACAGCTCGATAACGCCGAGTGCTTGTGTGGCGTGAGAACGTACAATGCTCGCATTCCCGAGCATGTCGGAGCGTGAGAACGTGAGCATTGACGATTCGCACGATACCTCGTCAACGCTGTCACACGCTTCTATCGGCAGTTCTCGATCCAGGTGAACCCGATCAATATCGCGCTCGTCTACGCCGCGGTGAGCGCAGTGCATCCGCGGGTCGCGTGGTAAGCAGCCTTCGCACGCCTTTAATGTGCGTTCGTTCCGCTTCGAGTTCAACGATAGCAATCTCACGTAACCGACACTGCCGGTGTCGCTGTCGTCAGCGAACAAACCGAAGTCCAACTTGCACGCAAGGTCGTCGAAGATCTCCAGCGATGGATGATGACGCGGACCCAGTTGCGGGACAAGTATCCGCGCGGAACAGGTGTTCAGGATCTTCGAGGGAGTACGGCGACGTCCGAGCCTGGGGCGTCGAGTACCTCAACCTCAGCACGCACCTCATCCAAGGCAGTCGCTGGAGTTTGCTCGCTCTGCCAACAACGCCCACACGTCACTGCTCACGCGCGAGTGTCTCTACCCTGTGCTCTACCACCGGATCATGAACGAGAAGGCGCAGTCATCCCGACGTGACTCGTCGCGCCGTTCGCGCTGCAGTTACATGGTGGGTAGGCACTCAATGCGCTGACGCTGCAAGCTCGGAAGTCAGTCCCTCGCGCGTCTGCTTCTTCGCTTCACGATGAACAGCCACCAAGAACAAGAGATGAAGACGATCAACGAGCACACACAGCATTCGTCGTCATTGTCATTCGTTAGTGGTGGGAACGAGAGGAACTCGATGACAGCAGCCACACTGACAGCGACGACGACGACGGCGACGACGAGAGGAACGACAGCGGTGCTGCTGCACGCGCGGTGCTGCTTGGAAGCTTTCGTACACGAGCAAGCGGCTACGGCGAAAATCGAGCAAAATCGAGGTGATCAGCCGAACCCACCCACACCCACACGCTCGACGAACGAGGGAGGATCGCGGAGCGAGTGAGCGAGACGCCGGTGGTTCCCTTACTGGCTGGATGGCGAGACGCCCGAGGCAGCCTGGATCACTTGGCGCAGCGTCTTCATCTCGGCTTCGAGGCGTGCGAGACGCTCCATTGCCTGCTCGAGGCTGATGTTGCGCTCGACGAACGACGAGCGCACAGCGCGGCCCGCGACGAACGAGTCGCGCATGCTCGACTCGCTGTTCACGAACGACGCCCCGAGGCGGATACGGTTCTGGCGCATCGTCTCCTGGCGCAGGTACTTGCGGCTGCTCACCTTCTCTTCATACACGTTGATGTGGTGCACGCGGTCGAGCAGGTACACGAGCACGACCTTGCCGGCGTCCTGCACGAGGAACCACACGACACAGTAGGCCCAGACGAAGGCCGCGAGCTTGGGCGAGATCGCCTGCATCTCCGTGAACGGCCAGAAGATCGCGAGTACGGTCGAGATGACCGTCGCGAAGAGCGCCGCCGCTGCGAGCAGCCGACCCGGCGCACGCGAGAAGAAGAAGCCCTCGGTACGCGCCGTGAAGACCGTGAGGAAGTCCGAGAGCGAGATCTTGAGGTACATCATCATCATCACCTGGTCGTACGACAGGTCGCCGAGTCCGAACATCGCGAGCATGCCGTCCTCGTTCCACGAGTCAAGCCCCCAGAAGAGGAGCAGCAGTGAGCTCGCGACCGCGATGACACCGAGCGCCGATGCGATCCAGTAAATGCGCGGCAAGTTCCATTTCTCCGGACGCGTCGACGGCACCACGTTGTCGTACGCGATCGAGATGATCGTGCCGTCGTTGAGGATCGTGATGAGCACAAGCGCGATCACTGGGAGCTTGAAGTACGGGTCCACGGCCTCCGTGCCACGCGCGTTGTCATTGAACGGGCACTCGCCACGGTGCGGCACGAAATGCGGGAACCTGCAGCTGTCCGGGTGGAAGAGCAGCACCGAGATGAAGAAGAAGAGCAGCAGCTGGATCGTGCACGCGATGCGGTACGTCACGTAGTACCGCATGCGCTGGAAGATCTTGCGCGAGAGCGTGATCGCGTTGATGATCACCGACAGTCCGGGCTTGGTGAGCACGATGTCGGCCGCAGCGCGCGCCGCATCCGTCGCGCCCTCGACCGCAATGCCCACATCGGCCTTCTTGAGTGCCGGCGCGTCGTTCACACCGTCGCCCGTCATGCCGCACACCCAGCCGCGCTGGCGCAGGATCTCCACGATCAAGAACTTGTGCTCCGGGAACACCTGCGCGAAACCGTCCGCGCTCTCGACGATCGCGCCGTAGTCATGGCCGAGTGTCGTCGAGAGGCCGTCCTCCGCGCGCGTAGTCGGCAGCACGTCCGTGCCGAGGATCGTCGTGCCCATGCCGAGCATGCGGCACGTCTCGACCGCGATCGCCGCCTGGTCGCCCGTGATCATCTTGACCGCGATGCCGTTCTCGTGCGCGAGCTCGATCGTACGCTTCGTGTCGTGGCGCGGCGGGTCGAGGAACGTCATGATGCCGAGGAAGATCCAGCCGCCGTCCACGGCCGCGTCGGTCTTCGCGACCGCGAGCGAGCGAATGCCGCGGCGCGCGAGGTCCAGCACCTTGGCCTCCACAGCGTCGCGGATCTCCTCGACGTTGTACGCGAGCGCGAGCACGATCTGCGGCGCACCCTTGGTGACCTTAAACACGCGGCCGTCCGCGCCGCGGATCGTTGATTCGGTGCGCTTCACCGACGGGTCGAACGGCACGTGATCGAGCATCGTGAACTGCTCGAGCGGCCTCAGGTCGATCGCGTTGAGCACGAGCGTGTCGAGCGCGTCCTTGGGAGGCTCCTTCCACTTGGCCGCGAGCGCCGCCGACACGAGCACGTCCTCGCGCGTGGCACTCGGGTAGAAGATGGGCAGGTCGTCCTGAAGTTCCATCTTGTTGCGCGTGAGCGTGCCCGTCTTGTCCGAGCAGAGCATGTTCATGCCCGATAGCGTCTCGATCGACTGCAGCTGCGTCACGATCACCTTCTCCTCCGCGAGCTTGCGCGAGCCGAGCGCCATCGTCGACGTGCACACGACCTGCATGGCGATCGGGATGGACGCTACGAGCAGCACGACGCAGAACGCGAGCGCCTCGAGGAATGCCTCACCGTTATAAAGCAGGTAGCCGAGGCAGAAGCCCACGAGCACGAACGAGATCGCCATGAGGAACATCGTGATGCGGATGAGGATCTTCTGGAAGTGCGACACCTCGTCGACCGACGAGATGAGTGCCGCCGTCTTGCCGAAGAACGTCTGCGCGCCCGTGGCGGTGACCACGGCCTCGATCTCGCCGCGCGTGACGGTCGAGCCCATCTTGGCGTTGTCGCCCGGCACCATCGTGACCGGGAATGACTCACCCGTGAGGGCGGCCTGGTCGATCTGCACGGCGTTGCCCTCGCAGAGGTCGCAGTCCGCGGGCACGGCGGCACCCGCCGAGAGCGTCACGCGGTCGCCCGGCACGAGCAGCGCGGCATTGATCGTCTGGTGCACGCCGTCGCGGATGACGAGCGCCTCAGGCTTGAGCGATGCCTTGAGCGCCGCCACGGCGTTGCCCGCCTTGAGCTCTTCGTACCAGCCGACCGTGCCGTTGAGCAGCTGCAGGAAGAGAAGCACGAAGAAGTCGGGCAGGTCGCGCGTGAGCAGCTCGACGAAGATCGCGAGCCAGATCATCATGGGCATTGGTCCCCAGAACTGCTCGGCGAGCTTGCGCCACGGCGACTTTTCCTTCGTCGCAAGCTCGTTCGGCCCGAAGACCTTGAGGCGCCGCGCGGCCTCAACGGTGCTGAGCCCAGACTCGCCCGTGTCGAAGAGCGAGCGCTTGTCGACGCCCATGTAGAAGCGGTCGTCGTCTGCCGCCGAGGCATCGTAGTGCGCGTCGCGGCCCGCGAGCAGCGGGCTCTTCTCGGTCGGCATCTCGCGCGTGGCGTGGAATCTAACGGACTATCTGGAGCCTATCTGGAGCCTTAGTGGGAGCTTGAGTGGCGCGCAGCAGATTCCCGAATGATCTTGAGAGCTTAGTGTGGGTGGGCAAAGGAACGGCAGAGGATCCGGCTGGCTCAGCTGCGTGTGAGGTGATACGATTCGTATCCTGCAGTTCAAAAAGTTCAGAATATAAAAAGAACTCAGTCGCTGCTTTTGAGCGAATCAACAAGCGAGAAGAAACCTAGAGCAGCGTGACGATTGGACGAAAAGAAGATCGAATGGTGGGGTTCACATGAAACTCTAATTCGAGTCGAATTATTTGTGTGGACCGCGCAAATGGATCGAGAGCCAACTTGACTGCCACACATGCTTTGCTTCGCTGCTACCGCTGGTTGCCACACACATGTCTGTGTCGGAGTGCAAGAGACTGCTTGGTGGCTGAGTGCGGACGCCAGATGGCTTCGCTTTCAGCGTGTCGCAGTGGTAGTTCATGCAGTTCAGGTGGTTCGAGAGTGGCAACACAACAGTGTTCAGCAAGCCAACTCTAGGCGATCACCCTTGAACAACCCAGGCGCGCTCCTTCCCTCCCTCCTCCAGGGCAGTATCATCGACCTACTGGTTCGTCCGTCCACGCTGAGCTGATTCGGCCGACTCGCGAGGAACTCTTGCTTGTTGGCTATCTAGCGTGGCATATTGTTCGACTTGCGCATTTGTGTCGAGTCAGGGAGTTTGCTCGGCAAACCTCGTTGATGGCGGCAAAGGTCCCACCCCAGCGGCGGACACTCACTTTGCGAGAAACACACCTCAGCGTTTGGATGCGGAGCTGCTTCATCGCGGTGTTCGCTCGCTCTGACGCCGCTCGTTCTCGCTCATAGCAACTGAGCGCTGTGTACATCGGCGCGGAAGCTGAAGCAGCAGCCACGGTGTCGTTCACCTTGTCGGATGCAGGATCTGTGTGGTTGTGCGTCTGGAGGGAACGACGACTCGCTCGCATGCACACGAGACTCGCGCGAGTCGCTTCAGCTTGCAGCGCCGCTACGCATCCTTCTGCGGTCTAGTTCATTGCCCTCAAGACCTTTAGTGCACACTCACGAAGCACTTTGCTAGGAGCACCTCCTTGCGTTCTTCAGTGTTCGCGATCTTTTTCACGCGCGGCTCTTCGTGGTGCCGATCACAACCAAACACCACGCGAAGCTACAAGCGAGAACGACAACATGCTTCGTCGATCGCCGGCGCCGCTATTCCTACTGCTGATAGTTCTCATCGCACTACAGGTGACGAGATGGCTGCAAGTTGCGATTCCTCATTGTGTTCCGGAAGCTGACGCCCTTGCTTTCACAGCGCACACGCGCGCAGGATCCGTTCGCGACGTGGGAGGCAGGTGACGATGACGAGGGCGCGCTGCTAGAGTCTGCTGTCGATCCCCACACCCTCAAGGAGATGGATCTGCAAGTAGAGCTTCATAGTGAACAAGAGGAGGGCACTGAGCGATACGAGTTCGATGACGAAGCGGCTGAGCGCGCCGCATTCTTGAGCCAGTTCGTCGCTGATCCTCCCGACGAGACTCCAGACAATACCATAGATTCCCAGGACGACACGGAGGCGCAGCACGAGGATCGCTCGCCGGAGCGCCAACTGGTAGGTGGGCATCCGATTCTCGATCTTGACGTCGAAGACTGAAGAACTCGCGTCTTTTGTTTGGCGATATGCATTCGGCGCAGAGAGAGGAGGAGGAGGGGGCAACTTACGAAGAGGACGATCCCGACGCGTTCGCGGCGCTCGAGGGAATCGACCTCTCGCCGTTCCACATGCACTTTGCGGACAAAGCTGTGCTAGCGCGACTGGTGGACTGGGCGTACGACCGCGCGGCGCATCTCTCGCGCTTTCACGACGGCTTCGTACACGCAGAGGAGCTGGGTGGGTGCGTTCCTATCTTCCTGTTCATCCAGGACGCGAAATGACCGCAGGTGACCCTCACTCCTACACTCGCGTCAGTCTCTTTGGGCTCGCGCTCAACCCCACAGGCACGAACGTGCCGCCCGAGTACGAGGAGCTGCTGGAGGCAGCAGCTGCAAATATGCGAGCGACGCAAGGATTGCTCGAAGGCGAGACGCCAGTACCGCGCGGCTTCGTCGGTCGAGGGATGCCGCTGCGGACGCTACAACAACTGGCGCAGCAGATGCACGAACTATATTCGGAGGATCAACGGCGGCGACGACTTGAGGAGCTCTGAGCATTTTCCCTGCACCTCTTGAACCGAAATCATCTGACAACGTTCACCACAATCACCAGGCGTACTCACACTTTTGAGAGACATCATCTCACTCCATTGGTTTACTTCCACTCAGTCTATGAGAGGGCCTCATAACGACATCATCGAGGACGACGAGACCGGCGATAGCGGCGAGTCGGACGATGCGCGCAGCATCTGCTGCAGCGCGTACACGATCTCCGCGGCGGTCGGGCGCTGCTCTGGGTCTACGTTCAGACACGAGATCGCGAGCTCCAGAATCGGCTTCGGACAGTCCTCCGAAAACTCCGGGATGAGCTCGCCCGTCGCCACCATCCGTAGAATCGACGTCTCCTCCTGTTTGCCCTGCGGCGGGTTCTTCGCGTTCCAGTACGGGTAGTCATCCGTGTCGATCTCCGACAGCACAACGCCGAACGAGAAGATGTCGGCGCGCTCGTTGTAGTCTTTGCCCAGCAGGACCTCCGGCGCGATCCAGAAGCTCGTCCCGATCCCTGCCGTCATGTGCGTCTCCTCAAAGTGGCGCTCGCGAGAGACGCCAAAGTCGCTCAACTTCGCGTCCATGTCCGCGTTCAGCAGCACGTTCTTCGACTTGAGGTCGCGGTGGATGAGCTTCGGATTGAGCGAGTGCAGGTACGTCAGCGCCTCCGCGATGTGCAACGCAAAGCGGGTCTTGTGGTTCGCCCACGTCAGCCGGCAGTTGCGCAGCTTGAAGCTGTGCAGCACCTCGCGCAGGTCGCCGCGGTCCATGAACTCCGTGACCGCTGAGAGATTGCGCAGCGTATCCCACGCCACGCCCACGAACTCGACGATGCGCGGGTGGTTGAGCGATGCCATGAGGCAGATCTCCTTCATGAACTGCTCGACGTGCTTCACGTCGCCGCTCAGGTCCGGCCGGATGCGCTTGATCGCCACGCGACGGCGGTTGTACACACCGCTGTATACGAGCCCGAATCCGCCCTTGCTGATGCAGTTGGCCACCTTGACGTCCTTGTACGGGATGCGGTACGCCACGACCACCGGGTCATTGATCACGTCCACATTGTTCGTGAAGTGCGTGTCGAACGACAGGGTGTGGTCGAAGAGCGGGTCGTTCTCCTTCTTCCCGCGACCGCCGCGCGCGCGCCGTTGGCGTACCGCGATGAACAAAAGCACCGCGATCAGGAAGCAACCGCCAATCACGACATAGATCAGGTACGAGTTGCCGTTCGACGACGACTCGGCCGCCGTCAGCGGGGCTTCGCCGCCACTGCTGCTCGTCGTGTTCGCCGCCACGACGCAGAACTGCGCGCCGTGCGACGACGTCTGCCACGTCCCGTTCTGTGCACCGCAGTCGTACAGTGCGCCTTCGAACGGGTCGATTTCAAACACCGTCAGCTTCTTCATGCCCTCCCACGTACTCGCGCTAATCGTGCGGTTCGTGATGTCGTTGCCCTTGACGTATCTGTCATTTCATTCACATTTGTGGTTAGTTTCTTAAGTTCTTTCATTGATGCAGACAAGAGATATATAGCATGCGACGTACAGGTACTGGAGGTTCGGCAGGTAGAAGAAGTTCGGCGGGATTGAGGGGAAGCGGTTTCCAGTCAAGTTCCTGTACCAAACCATGGAATGTGAGTTATAGGTTCCTACCAAGGAACGCACAAAAATGAGGTACTAAGTTTCGAGCGTGAACGTACAGCGACATCATTGGGCACGTGACACCCGTGCAAATCCCCTCGCGGAGACGGTTGTAGCCGCCGACGAGATAGTTTTGCGACAGATCCCTGTAGACACGAGCGTCAGTTTATACAAACTTTCACTTCGCTAGACTGGGTTTGCTTACGTACAAGTACTTGAGCTGCGCAAGTCCCTTGAGAAACGTCGGCTTCATATCCGAGATGTTGCACCTACGGAAGCCGCTGTACGATACACATCCACGAAAAAGGAAGGAGGTCAGCAACTTTGGCTCTCGCGAACAAGCCAATCTCACAATCCGAGCCATCCCCTCAAGTCCAGCGGCAGCGTACATGGTAGACAGCGAGAGGGGGATGAAGTTTTCCGTTGTGTCGAGTGCCGTGTTGAGGTCGATGTTCTCCACTTGGCTATAGGATCCAAAAAATGAAACACGCACACACACATCGAGGAAGAATGAGACCACCGGTACCCTAATCGTAAGACCGGGGAATAGGAAAGAGGCACGTACACAGTCTTGATGGACGTCTGCGCAGTCGTCGTGATGAGCTTGATGCCTGACTTGGTCCCTCCCTCCCAGCCCGTCGACGCCGGCTTGATCTCGAGCTTCATGGGCTTCTCGTCCATTCCGATGATCCGTCTGGTGGGACGTACATATAAAGTGGCTTGTGTTACTTCACACGGCTCCCACTTATCCACACCCGCTTAAACGAGCGCATCATACAAAGCCAGCACGTACACCGTCGTGATGTTGTCGGGCACGATAATGGTCATGAGCGACGAGATCTCGAGCACGTCGCTGGCGTCGCGCGTGAGTGGGAAGCTAGAGACGGCAGTGGGCCGCGTCCGGATCTTGAACTCCCACTCGGTGCTGTTCTGGTAGCCGGTGAGGCACGTGCATGAGACGCTGGCGTTCGTGTACACCGGCGGGCAGCCGCCGTTGGGCGGGATGGTCTTGGAGCGCGTCTGGATACTCGGCTGGCCGCCGCATACGGACGGCAGCTCCTGCCAGTTGCCTGTGAGCCCCGTGCCGATCGTGACCTCCCAGATGTCCTTGATGTCGCTCGAAAAGAGCCGCGTCTCGCCCTCCCCCAGGTAGTTGTTGAGCCACCCGATGACGCGATCGTCCAGCGTATCTGCGGCCGCTCCGCCCTTCAGCCCCGCCAGCGCCGCCACCAGGAGTAGCGGAGCGCCGAGCGCCATTCGTCGCATGCTCGCTCGCTTCCTTGCCACTCGCGTCTGAAAGAGCTCCTGTGCTGGTTTGTTTCGGAAGTGAAAAATCGGCAGAAGGAAAAACCTACACTCCTCGGGGGGATAATAAAAGAGCCGGCGCACTGGACTCTCTGACATACAAACATCAAGTGAATCGTGCAAACTGCGACCACTCTGTGGCATCTTTCCTGCAGCATTATCGACGTCGTCTTCCTTCCTGCATGTCCTCCCGACGAATGCTCTGCACCGTATCCTGCGCGTGTATGAAGCGCTGGAGGAGGGAGAGCCACGAGGGGCTCACAGCGATTTCTCGCGTTTGAAGAGTAGGCTCACGTTGACACAGCATCGATTTACATCCCGAAAACATGCCTTTTGCTGGAAATGAGTCATTGTTATCGCAAGAATGAGCTACTGAATTGACCTGGCGGCAGGCTTGCATGCTGTCGAGAGCTCGTCCGAGAAGCAGATACCCGAGCGTTGTGATGCTGGATGCACGAGCGATGGCCGAAGTCCTGGACCGCTCAAGTCAGTGTTGATGCCGGTACTGTATTCATCTGCAGAGTGCTGTGAGCCACAACCTTTGAGCGGGACATCAAGGCTTCAAACCATTTTCATCTGGTCGTAACTCTTTCCTTAAAATCAGCATTCGGGGATGGTAGTCAAATATCGAGTCTCTGCTGGGCTGACATTTGTGCCCACCGCGGTGGAAGCAAGAGCACGCACGTAGATCACGCGCTTCTGGTGGAGCTCAGCGTTCGTGTCGCGGACCGTGTGGCAGTCGAACATGGTGACAAGGAGCCGAACGCCGAGTCTCGCCAGACGCGGTATCAGGTCGCAAAGAAGCTCAGCGCGATGAGGATGAACGCGAGGTGTTTGTATGCCAGCGCGAACTCGAGCACGTGCGGCACGATAATCGATGCCGGCAGCTCTTTGTTTCGCACCATCTCGGATGCTCGGAGGATTTCCTGTTGGAACTAGTAGGGCTGCGAGTGATCAGACGGCGCTCTTCCCGATATGCGCGCCTGCAGCGCTAGCTTCCGCTACTGGTAGGCGGATGACGCAGCTGATGGCGTGCCTGCTCGCTCTGCCGATGCTGCGCGCACAGCTCGGTGCGCACTCGCCTGTCATGATAGTTGTCTCGAAGTACCAGCTGAACATCCTCTGAGCAAGTGTTCAGCAAGAATGATGTCGAAGTCACCGATCTCTCCTTCCTCCTCTCCCTCGCTCTGAATGCTCAGTCTGGCTCGGCAACTCAAGCTACTGCAGACACCACGAACCTATCTCGCCTGAACATCCACCATAGACACGGCTTCGACGATCGCGGCCTCACAGAAAAATCTCTCCATGTCATATCTCCCAGTCTACACTCGTTCTCACGGCAGCCGCCACTGAAAATGAGCTGCTCTACGAATACAGTACTCGGTCCGTCCCTAGTCACCGTTCGACGATGAATACGAGTCCCTCAGCAATCGTTGCAGCTCGAACTCAATCTCCGGTGCCGTCGGACGGTGCGCCGGGTCCGCCTGCAAACAGCTGTCCGCCAGGTCCAGGATCCCCTTCGGACAATCCTCCGAGAACGTCGGACGCAGCGTGCCTGCGGCCACCTGTCGCA
>JAASFZ010000208.1:0-25757 GCA_023334075.1 Globisporangium nunn | reverse complement strand
TCCACGCACTTGCTCTCACTACAAGCGCGCGACATCACCGAAGGCTTTCGTTCCTCGTCCCGATCATTCACCCGCGATGGCCGCGGACGCTGCTGCTGTGCTCGCCGTGGAGATCCTCGCGAACGCCACGATGGGCGGCAGCAATGCCACAGGAAGTGCGCTGACGTCGCCCCCGGCTATCGCAATCTCCACGCTCGCGCCGCTCGTCAACGCCTCCAGCAACGCCAGCAAAGCTGCAGTCGCAGCGGTGACCCCGAGCCCGGCGCAGATTGCAGCTAGGAAGGCGATGATCGCGTACATGCTCGGCAAGATCCACACGCTGCAGCTCTACCTGCTGCTCGGTTATGGCATCATGTGCTTCCTCTGCCTCGCGCTCATCACGTACCTGCGCTTCAATCGCCACGTGGCGTTCAAAGGTGACGAGAGCGCGGCGCGCAAGATCATCCTGCCGGCGTTCGAGCCGCTGTTGTGCACTCTCGCGGCCTCCACGGGCGTCTATACGATCTTCTTCTGCACTGCGCTACTCACGGACTTGTACACGACCGATATCTCCAAACTCGCGACCGAGGTCTTCTACTCCGGCCGCCAATTCGTCTTCCTCAGCGTCGTCGTCTTCATGCTGCAAAAGTCCGTGTCCGGACCAGCGCTGCGCCGCTCCATCGCTATCACCTTCGTTCTCTCGACGTACACGATCCCGATCGTCTGGTACACTGTCAAGTACCGCCCGGCGAGCGAGCTGTACACAGTTATCACGACCTCGCGCGCGCCGATGCTGCTGCTTTACACGTACATTTTCATCCGTCCGCCTGGAAGAGCGAGCAAGCGCACGCTGCGCGAGTTCTGCATCTTCGCCTACATCTACTACGCGCTGCTCTTCACGTACAACGAGCTCTTCCGCGTGAAAAAGCCCGACGCGGGCTTCACGCTCACGTACGCGAACCTGCTGTGTGGATCGCTCTGTCCTCTTGTGATCTGGCGCGTGCTGCGTGCCGACACGGAGCACTGGCGCGGCATGGGCCAACGCGCAGTTGCTCTGCAGCGGCTCTTCCGCCAGAATAGGAACCTGCCAGAGCGCGTGTCGTCCAAGGGACTGCATGTACTCATCGAGATGCATCGCCGCTACATCATCGACTTTGCCTACCTCGAGCTGAAACAACGCATCGGGATGGGGGCGAGCGCGGTTGTCTTCAACGGAATACTTCGATCCACAGTCCCCGTCGCTGTCAAGGTGTACACACCTGTGGACTTCACAGAGGACACCGTGGCCGAGTTCTCCCAGGAAGCCGCGCTCTGCGGTGCACTGCACCACCCGAATATCGTCAAGTTCTATGGCATGTGCGTCTCACCGCCGACGATCTGCCTCGTTTCAGAGCTCTGCCAGGGCAGCCTTGAAGACGTGACGTGCTCAATCGCACGGCGCCCCGCTCACCACAACCGCCAGCATATGCTCATCAACATCGCGTACATGCTGGATGCGGCGCGTGCCGTTGCCTACATCCACAGCTTCTCACCGCCGTTCGTGCACCGCGACATCAAGCCCGCAAACTTCCTCGTTGATGCCGAGAACACTGTCAAGCTGACGGACTTCGGAGAGTCACGGAGCCTGCCGCGAGGCTACATGAACTCGAAAGACACTAACAACAGCACCAAGAGTCCGCCTTCTCCCACCGGAGGAGCTCTCAACGAGAAACATGCGAGACTTAGCAACGTGCTGAATAATGGTGTCGCGCACCTGCAACAGATTCGAGGCTCGAGAGCTGCCAGCGGCGCTGGTGACCCGACCGACGCTGTGCGCATGACAGTGAAAGGCACGGTGGATTACATGGCTCCAGAGATCATTCAGGGTCGCGCTGGCCAAGCCACGTACGGTGAAGCTGCGGATGTGTACTCGCTCGGGATCACGCTATGGGATATCCTGAACCCAGGCCGCGAGAAGTTCCCGACCTCCAAGAACAACCATTTCCTTGTATTCGAGAACGTGACGGCGGGCGAGCGACCGGAGATGGATGCGCGCGTTCACCCGGGACTGCGCTCCGTGATCGAGAGAGCCTGGCATGGCGACGCGCGTCAGCGGCCGTCGGCTCAGCAAGTCGTGACTGCGCTCGAAGCTATCCAGGAGGAGCTCTTCGCAGCGTTTGCAATGGAGCTGAGCGACGAGCTAGAGGACGCGCTCGTCGGCATCCGACAGCAGAGCACGAGTTTGACGGACAAGAGCTTCACCGGGCTACAGGCAATTTACCTCATGGAGCAGTCGCAGTACGTGAGTACGATAAGCGAGGCTACGCGGCTCGGGAATGCGCTCATGGACGCCGGGCTGATGCACCACCTGAAGCACTCGCGGCCGTTCGAGGCAACTGACGCGCTCTTCTACTTCGACGAGAGCAACATCAACCTGTGCAAACCGCTGGTCGTCGGCGCCTACGACGGCCACGGCAGGGCGACTGCCACGCAAACGGTCGGCGGCGAGTCAAAAGATAACGTCACGAAGCCCGGCGGCTCCACTGTGCAACGGCTGCGCCAGGTTTCGCATACCACGAGCTCGACGGGTGGCAACACGATCTCCGAGTACTTGCGCGGCGGCAGCTCCGAGTCGGACCAACCAGCCCTCGAGAACGGGCTGTGCGCGTGCAGCAAGCTCGGGCAGCGGCTGCAGGCGCCAAAGGAGAGTGTACGTCGGCGCTTCCAGCGCAAGTATCGCGTCGTGGCGGAGGAGAATGCGCTGGCGGCGCGGCTACTTGCGGAACAGAGTTCCGTGCTTTCGAGCTCGGAAGCAGATCGCCTACGCTTCGACACGAGTGACTTTGACTTTGTCGACCGCCGCGGCGACAGCGTCGTGCTCTAATCACTATCGTGCGTCGAGGCGCCCGTGATCTTGTCGAGCGCGATGTTGTTGAAGCGGTCGTGCATGTCAACCGAAGAAGCTCCAAGCGGACGTCTCGGAGGTCTTTTTTGTCAACTACTTTTTTCTCACGCGGTGATCTTCTTCCACTTTCGGGACTGACGTCACCTTTGCTTGTTGAAGGGCGTGCAAGCGTGTTGGTAAAGAGAGCATCGTGAGCATGGTTCCATTGCATAGCAGCAAACAGCACAGCGAATATGTTGAGCATGCCGAGAGTGGCGATACGCTCGCGAGCATTCACGTCGAGAGCGAGAAGAATACAGTGAAGTAGCGAAAGCGTGAGGCACAGTCTCTCAGGCTCTTCTGACCGATGAGGTCAGTCGTTTTCAATTGGGCGCGTTTTTGTGTTTGGGTGGATCGTCCAACCAAAAACCACAGCACCTAAACCGAAACTCTTCACTAGATCACAGAATACGGCTGCTGGAGGTTCGCACATATAACTTGGAAGCTTGACTGTGCGTGCTTGGAATACTCGGAAGGATTAGCGAGATGACGCGGGCATGGTCACTCGACGAGGTGTCTTCTAGTTAGCGAGCGATTTCGGAGTTGATGTGCTTTGAATTGGGTAGCTGAGTGCCAATTGATACGGCGCTCTGGACGTTCTCTTTCCAGAAATGCCCAAATGTCAGCTCTTCCGAAGATACCTTTGTCTTCTTCACTATGAGATGATGTGAATCTTCTCGAGACAGACAGCCCTCTGCCCCATTTCACGAAATTTTGGGTACTTCCTTTGGGTTCGAGCATCAGCTTTGTGCGAGCCTAGGACTGCACACGAACCACCCACCCACCCAACCGTGAGTATCGATGAGCAAACCGCCATGCTTCACCGCGCTCTCCTCCATGCTGTCAACGCTTTGTCACCCTTCAGGTACACTCGCCGCGTTTGTTCTTCCAGCAGGTCACTAGCCCTGTGCAGACGGATGATCCAAGGGAACAATCAGTTCGCTCGCCCGCGACGATTTCCGTGATGTACTTGGTGTCTTTCGGTGGTGGACCTTCTGCCGGCGATGGCATTTCGCTCTCTCGCGAGACGCCGCGTCTTCGCGCTCGCTCGCGACCCGCGATGCCCACTCGCACGGACTTCTTTGCTCTCTCTACAAGCCACCCACCCACCTTTGCCTTCCTGTCCTGCCGTCATCGCGCGCAAAAGTCTCACTTCCCGATCCGCACCGGAGCCCTCAAGACCTCCCAAGAAGAAAAAGACCTCCCTGAACATCAACGACGACAATGGCCACCAACGTCACCACGATTCCGACCACGACGCTTGCGGTGCTCACGGAGCGTCGCGCTCACGAGCGCGACCAGTCGAGCGAGGGGCTCGCGTCGACCAAGACCCAGCTGCTCGACGCGCTCAAGAAGCTCGTGGAGGCGCGCACGCTGCATGATGCCAAGCTCTGGAGCAGCCGCTCGTCGGTGACCGGTCCGATCGCCAAGGCCGTCGAGCAGTACTACATCATGTTCGGCCGCGGGCTCGTCGTGCCGGGCAAGGACAGCGCGGCGGCGAAGGAGGCGCACGACCTCCAGGTCGGCTTCCTCAAGAACTACATGGATGAGGATGTGCGTTTCAATGACGAGTGCGGCGTCGCGATCGTGTACGAGCAGTGGAAGCGCTACGCGCTCTACCACGAGGCCATGCAGGTGGCCATGCTCGGCCTCGAGGTCAAGGAGTCGAGCGACGATGGCACGACCGAGGTGGTGGCCAAGGGCACGCTCTCGGTGAAAATCGACCGCGCGACGCTCCAGTTCGTCTTCCCCCACATCCTGTCGGACGAGGTGATGGTGCAGCAGCTCGTGGGTCGCGAAGTGCACTACGACACGGTGACGACGTACATCTTCAACGCCGCGGGCCAGTGTGTGTCGCAGGACCTGTCCGTCGACTTCTTCTCGGGCTTCCGTAAGATGCTCGACGACGACTCGTCCGTGTCCAGGCTGCTGGGCGACTCGCTCCTCGACGGTCAAGCGAAGGTCGGGCTCGCCGAGGACGAGTAAGCAAGTGTGAGTGAGAGAGTCCGAGACTGAGAGATTGCACGACTCTTCTTCTGTGGCGAGTGTGTGCTGTGTTCGTGTGTTCGGAACATGAATTGCAAGCGTTAAGTACGAGGAAAGGGAGGAGACCTGGCGTTCTTGTTGCGTCGCTGCTTGCTGCATTCACATAAGCGGATTGGGCACCACCGCGATTTCGGTTCCCTTCGTCTTTGGATCGTCTGACGCGCGCGTGCGCACGCAGGCGAACGGCATCCTGGCTGACCAATCAATCACGAAGGGCTTGCGTCCACTTCATTTCAACGCCTTTCTCATCGACACCTAGAAGATACTACCAGAGGTGATCTTCATCAACTTGACTTGGGCACTCGAACTGAGCTTTTGCACACTCGGCTTAGTAGTATGTGTTCTGCTCGATCCAGCCCTGCGACCGGAAGATGCGGCCCGTGGTCTTGTCCACGTAAGAGTACGAGGTTTTGCGCAGCAGGAACTTGCGCGTCTCGTCGTACCCGAAGATGAACAACGAGAACGGCAGCGCGCAGAACCAGTGGGTGAGCCGGATCGCGTCCGTGCGGAACACGTCCTGCAGGAAGCCCAGGTAGCAGAACGCGATGCCGACGATCGTCTCGAACATGAGCCCCATGTTGAGCACGCTGTTGTCCATGCCCTGGTCCACGACCGATAGCAGCCGCGTGCGGCACACGATCAAGTTCGCCCACTGCGAGATGATCACCGCCACGAAGTACGCGGTCTGCGCCACGCCCAGCGCCTTCGCCTGTAGCATGCGAGACATAATGTTCGAGCGCGTCACACCATCCTCGACCGACGTGAAGCCCGCGCGGTAGTCCAGCAAGCACGCCTCGCCCAAGCACGCCGCCTTGCCATTCTCGGACGCAACGGCGACGTGCGTCGCGCGACGGTACTCCGCCTGCGAGAGCGGGAATCGCTCGCTGCTCGACACGCTGCCGTTCGGCGACATGGCGTTCACAGAGATGTCCTTAAACGCGTTCTTGGCATCGTGCGGCGCCTTCACAGTATCCTTCGAGTCGCTCGCGTCCGTGATGCCGAACACACCGAGCGGCTGGTAGCTCATGAACACGTCGTCGACCATCTTAGAGTCGAATCCTTCGGCGTCCTGATCGCTCACGTCCCAGCGCATCCAGTTCTTCTTGAAGAAGCTCGAGCGGCGAGAGCGCATTGGGAAGTACGGGCGGTAGCCGGCAGTCCAAGCAGCCTGCATCGACTGCAACGTCGGCACGGGCTGGTCGGCAGTGTAGCCACCGTACGACCCCACCTTGAGTCGGTCATAGCCGTCTGGCTTTGAGTTCGACCCCTTGAAGTTCGAGAGCGCGTACTGGCAGTCCTCGACCTTACCGTCGTGGTTTGGCGACCAGAAGATGCGCGCATCGTACACAGAGCCCCCGGTGGGGATCGTGGCGTTGAACTCGCTCTCACACACCGGAGTCTCACTCAGTCCGAGTGATGTCCACACGCCGTCGTCACTCTTGTGGCGGCCACCAGCAGTGCAGAACGCGCCGCCTGTGGTCTTGCACCACAGCACTTGCCGACCAAAGTTCGTGCCCATGCCGAGCCCCGGAAGCACCGACGGCGGGTACCCGAAGTCGTTCATCACCACGAGATATGTGAACATACCAGCCGCTGCCTCAATGATGCCGATCTGAAGGTACGAGAATGAGATGAGCTTTTTGGTCACCAGGCGATCCACTGCGGCGTTGCGCGGGGCGCGTGCCATGATATCGCTCTCGGCTCCTTCGTACGCCATTGAAATCGCAGGCACCATGTCCGTGCCGAGACAAATCGCAAGCATCAGCACGGTTGTGAGCGGCAGCGGGATCTGGATGAGGATGTTGAGTAGGAACGGAATCAGCTCGGGGATGTTCGCGGCGAGCGCGTACGCGATCGACTTCTTCAGGTTGTCAAAGATGATGCGCCCCTCTTCCACTCCGCTGACGATCGACGCGAAGTTGTCGTCGAGGAGAATCATGTCCGCAGCTTCCTTCGAGACCTCCGAGCCCATGATGCCCATTGCAACGCCGATGTCAGCTTTCTTCAGCGCTGGCGAGTCATTTACTCCATCACCGGTCACAGCCACGACCTCCTTGCGCCGCTGACAGTTTTCCACGATGATCAGCTTCTGCTGCGGCGACGTGCGTGCGAACACAACTTGAGAGTGATCAAGGATGCGATCCCATTCCTCCTGTGGAGTGTCGATGCTAATGTCCCAGCCGGGCACGACGATCGCTGGCGCGGTCTCTGGGTCCTCCCAGCCGGCGTTGCCTCGAACCAGTCCGCGCGACGCGTTCCCTTCCTCAATGTCTTCCTTCGTTGGACCCCAGAGAATGCCCACCTTGTGTGCGATCGCCTTCGCAGTCACAGGGTGGTCGCCAGTGACCATGATGACGCGAATACCTGCAGTCTTGCACTTTTCCACGGCGCCGGGCACCTCCGCGCGAGGTGGATCGATCAACGCCATCAATCCAATGAAGCACAGGGTCTCCTCCGCGTTCTTGTTGGGCGTTGGGATGATGTCGTACTCGACGTCCTTCTCTCCAAGTGGAAAGTTCGGGATGTCCGTGTTGAACTGGAAATCGACAGGGTACTTGACACGGTCGAGGACCTTTTCGGCAAAGCCCAGCACGCGCATACCACGCTTCGACAGCTCGAGCTGGAGCTTCTCGATCGCAGCTAGCCGCTCCGCGGTGAGCTCGACCTCCTCGCCGTTCAGCAACATCGTCGAGCAGCGAGAGATGATGCGTTCGGGAGCGCCCTTCATCACAAGCAGGAACGGGGAGCGATCGTCGTTGTTTTGCTTGTGGATCGAGACCTGGTATTTGTTCTTCGAGTTGAACGGGATCTCCTTGATCTTGAGGTTCTCGCGTCGGTACTCGACCACATCCTTCTTGTCCTGGCAAAACTTGATCATCGCCGACTCGGACGCATCGCCGATAGTCTCCCAGTTCAGCTTGCCGTCTGCATCACGCATTGGCAGCTGAGCTCCTCGCGTCACCGTAAGGTTATCGCCGGCGCCACGGATGATCTTCTCGAACTTGGACTCTTCATCGAAGACTGCATTGTTGCAGAGCGTAGCGCAGCGCTGGAGGTGCTGGAACGACACATCGCCGGTGCTGTAGGTGCCGACGGGGGTGATCGAGCACTCGGCGTCCCAGATCTTGTTGTCGTACATGAGCTGCGCGACCGTCATGACATTCTGCGTGAGCGTCCCCGTCTTGTCTGAGCAGATGCACGTCGTGGAGCCGAGCGTCTCGACGCCTTGGAGGTTCTTCACGAGCATGTTCTTGCCAGCCATGCGTCCAGCAGCCAGACTCAGGCACACTGTCACAGTGGCGAGGAGACCTTCCGGTACGTTCGCGACGATCACGCCGATCATAAAGACAAGGTTTGAAACGAAGTCAGTGCCGATGGCAAAACCCACAACGAAGAAGAATAGTCCGATGATTGTCGCGACGAGCGCGATCACATGGACGAAGTGATCGATCTCCTTTGCGATCGGAGTCTGGTCCACGGCAGTCGATGTCGCGAGGCGGGCGATGCGACCCATCACGGTCTTGTCGCCGATGTTTACGACGATACCCTTGCCGCTGCCCTGTGGGATGAACGTGCCAAAGAAGCACAGGTTCTTGGTCTCGAGCGGACTCTCATCCGTGCACTGCGGGATGCGCTTGAGCGGCTCCGGCTCGCCAGTGAGCGACGAGTTGTCGACCGTGAGGTCGTCCGAGCACTCGATAATGCGGATATCGGCGGGGACCTTGTCACCACCCTTGAGCACGACAAGATCGCCACGCACGAGCAGCGAGGCATCGATCTTCTGGGACTTGCCTTCGCGGACGACCGTGATCATGGTCGGCATCATGCTCTTGAATGACTCCATCAGGTTGTTCGAGTTGTAGTTCTGCACGTACGAGAACGTGCCCGTGACGAGCACGACGAGCGCGAGGATGACACCGAGGTAGAGGTTGTCGACTGAGTGCTGGATCGCGTAGCTCACGAAGCACATGACAGAGCCGGCCCACAGCAGCAGGCAGAAGAAGCCTGTGAGCTCGCGCCAGTACTTGAGCCACTCGGGCACTTTCTTGGGCGGCGTGAGCTGGTTGAGCCCCTCACTCTCGCGGCGCATGTCGACATTCTCGGCGTTCATACCGTGCTCGACATCGGTCATAAGCTCGGCCGCGAGCTCCGCGATGCCCATCTTGTGCTCCGTCATTACGAGCTCGCGCTTGGTGTCTTCGGCGCTCTCAGCAACGGGTTTGGAAGCAGCCGCCGCCGCCGCCGCAGCTGCAGCTGCCTTGTTACGGCGCGCGAGACGGCGACTGTCGATGCGCTGGCGCATCTCCGTCGTGTGCGCGATGATCTCCGCGGACGAGCGCACGGACGAGCGGCGTCGTTCGCCCATACCAGTGGAAGTCTCCGGCAGCTCGGCAGTAACCTCATAGTCGTCTTTCAGGCGCGCAAATGGCGCCTTGGGCGTGCCCGGCGGGGCGTCCATTGTGGGGGTTGATGACCTGGTGCTAACAGCAGCAGGCAGGCGACTAAGCGGCTTGTGCAGGAACACGCGAGATAGCGAATGATATAGAGTACAAGATGTGTGGCGGTATCGCCCACTAGTGAGACGAGCCAGGTACTGACTTGAAGTTTGTATGCCGTGGCAGGTTCTATGATACTCGCCGGACAAATCAACTGAGGATCTAAGTGGGAATGGGTAGAGACAACTGAGACATGGCTGACTGTATTGCTCTCTCTTGCAGGCTGCAGACTCGAAGTACGACTGGAACGGTGGGGACGGCGACGTCGAGACAACGGCAATGTTAACAAGTGGGTGTACGCTCCTCAGAGGCGTTGCTGCTGGTGTTGTTGCTGCGGGGGTTCCGGCAGATCGGTGGTGCTGGTACCCAAGTCTGCCGGCAGCGTAAACGTGTAGTTCGCGTCGTCCCCCGACAGCCGCGTGAAGCTCGGGCGCGCGTACGGGTCGTACGAGAGCGAGTTCGCGCGCACCTCCCCGTACGGCGACGGCGCCGCCTTCACATACATGAATGTGCCCGAGTCGTCCGACGCATTCGAGTCGCGCGAGTCCGAGCGCAACTCGCGCGTTGGCGTCCCCGTCGTGTGCGAGCGGAACGCGAAAACCGGTTCTTTGCCCCCGGGAGATCGCCGGTGCTTCGCCATGTACCGCCGCGCGAAGACCACTCCGAAGATCACGAGCAGCACCGCTCCGATCACCGCGGCAACCACTCCGATAATCGTTCCGGTGCTCAAGCCTCCTTCGTTCAACGAGCCCGTTGCCAGCGCTGACACCGTAACAGTGGCGAATGCTGCGCTGTCAAGACGGAATGCCGCGCTGCTTGGCATCACTGCGAACACGAACAGCGTGTAGTTACCAACCGATGGGAACGACAAGTTCGTCGACGCGAAACTCGCCTCGCCGTCCAAAAAGTTGGTCGCGGTTGCAGCGAACGCGAGCTGTTTGTCTGCAGAGAACGGATTGCACCGCGTCCCGTTCGCGCAGTAATACACACCCGCCTGCGCCACATTCACGAACGCTTTCGTTGCCGAGTCGAATACCGACGTGAGGTTCACACCAGCGCCGAACTTGGCCGTCGAGAACGAGTCGCGCTGCTTGACTTTCCAGGCCACAGCGACCGATTCCGTCAGGCTCAGTGTTGTCGACGGCAGCGTCGTCATCTCGATCGAAAACGGACACTCGTCGTTCTTCCCCATCGCCAGCACACTCGTTGTCGCCAAGGGGGTCGAGGAATTCGCGAGCCCGACATTGTGCCAGCAGTAGAACGCTCCGCTGCCAGTGTCGAACTGCTCCTGCTCAGTCTGCGCACCAGCGTTCTCCTCCGTGACCACAACGTGAAAGTATGTTGTGACATCGAATCTCCGCGAGTCGGAGCCAGCGAGCACAAGATGGGTGAACGCCCGGTAGGTCCCCACAACTGGCAGCTTCAGCGCAGCGATGGTGAAACTCGCGACACCACTGGAGAAGTTCCCCGTGAACGTGGTGGCCCCCGTGGACGCCAGCAGGTCCCTGGTGTTATCCTGACTGTACTCGTCGCACTCTACTCCGAGTCTGCACACTTTCACGGTCGAGCTCACGATCTCATAGTACTTGCCGTCGCCCGTGACGTCGAGGGCTGAGAGCGGTGTCGGCAAACGAATGTCCTTGCTCGCGTCTCGCGTCAGCGTGGCCTTCCAGCCCACGGCGAACGTCGTGTTCGGCTGCGCGACGTCGGGACTGTCTACAACGACCTGGATCTCGCAGCTGCTGTTAGCTGCGACGCTCTGCGCTGGCGAGAGCGATGCCGCCAGCGCATCCTGCGAGCTCCGTCGGCAGTACGTCGTTTGCTTGTCCAGCACCCTGCGCATATGGTGGCACCACCGGATCGACACAAAACCGAATGAGCTTAACTATGTCCCCCCCAGTCTGCTTCTTCATTATATGCAATACATACACTGGCGACTTGGTGGCGCTCGCCACGTTGATGTCGCTGAAGATTGTGTAGTAGTAGGACACGTCGGCGTCGAGGTCGTCGATGATGCGCACCTGCGCTGCGAGCACGTACGCGCCCTCGGCGTCCACTCGGAGATCATTGGGTGATTGGAAGAGCACCGAGCCGCCAGTCGCGGAGAAGTTGCGTGCCTGCAGCGGAGACGCAGCGACGTCGCTGAGCGTCGTGCTCGGGCCGCACGCGTCGCGAGAGTTGCACAGGCGCACGTTGGTCTCCGCGATCTGCGTGCGCGTCGCGCTGGTCGCAAGCGGCGGGAGGCGCATGCCCAGCGCATTGCTTGTCTGCGTGGCCGTCAGCAGCCGCACGGTCCAGAAAACGGGCACCGTCTCGCCCGGAGCGAAGCGCGCGGACACGACCGGGAGCGCGATGTCCACGGCGCACGCGGCGCCGCGCGCGCTCGCGAGCAGGACCGTGTTGCTCGTGCGCAGCTTCCAGCAGCGCACCTGCTGCACTTGGCTGTTATCGTCGTCGGTATCGGATTGTGCCATCGCACGAGCCATGAGAGCGAACACCATCATGAGCAGCCCTAGCGTCCGCGGCAGCGAGAGCAGCAGCAGCGGCCGTCGGCGGCGGCGGCAGCGGCTCCGTGATGCCGCTCCATCGTCGTCGCAGCCCATGCCGCCGGAGGGGAAGAAGGCTCGGGAAAAGCGCGAAATGACGCTCAAAAAGAGGCCGAGTAAGAAACTGGCCGAAACGGCCATAAACGCAAGTGAGTGGGCAGAAAAAAGCGCGGTCATTCAAGCGAGGGTTCGGTAGCCTCGGAATGCGCTCTTGTGACTCGCGACAGGACATTGTTGCTAGTCCAATCAAGCTGTAAGACGAGGGAATGTAATGCAGCGAGTGACATGTGTAAAAAGTTCGGTCGTACTTTAGTGGAAAAAGTTCAATGCTGAACGTCTCAAAAGTGTCCTTCGGATGAATGAACTCGAGGACCTGAGCGAGTCAAGTCCGTCTGTGGACACGCGTGCGAATGGCGGCCAAGCGCGAGCTCGAAGGCGTCGATGGACGTCGCATGGGAAAGCGTTGCGAAATGGATTGCTGGATGCACCCTGCTGCAAACGAAAACGCGCTGGCTGAAAAAGAGAACCCGGGCGCTCCTGCTCACGCGCTCCTGACCACACGTGAAAAATCCAAGTCCCCCGTGGCACATTGAACCCTTGTTGCCGGCTTTGGTATGAACGATCAGAGGCGGGCAAAGTCGCAGGCTGGCGAAGCGGTCGAGTAAAGGTGGGGTCGTGCGATTGATACTTCTTGACGCTTCGCTTCGTTAACCCGCAAGTCTTGCGGTGTGGATATCAGCGCGAGCACAAGACATCTGCGACTGTAAGTGTTCGCACGATGAAAACATGTGCAAGAAGACCTACTGATTGACAAGCTACAAGAGGTGTCTTAGGGGTTCACTCTTGTCGATAGGTTGACTCGTGTTGGCTTAGCGTTCGCGATTCGGATGGATGGAGCGGAAGTGAGGGTGCCAGCTGTGTGGACTAGGGACGTGTAGAGCTCGTGGTAAGAGGTCTCACCTCGCCAGTAATAGAGTACTGTAAACATGGGCATATGTGAGCAGGGCTTTGAGGCAACGGCACTTCTGAACGACAGATGTCTATAGTGAAGAAATTAGAGTTGACTTCTTCAAGTGTACCACATAGAAAAAGTGACCTCAGTCAAACTGGCTCGACAGGTTGCCTCATCTGCCGTCGAAGTGTGTGTTTGTTTGTGTGTCACGATCGCCGATCGATCGATCGATCAAAGTCACGCACTTGCGCCGCCCAAGCAAGTCCAAGTCGCCAAGAGCTCCGTTCCGCTTCGGCCGCCATGTACGCGCGCTGTCGTCTCTCTATGATGCTGTCTGTATAAGCTCCCAGTGTGTTAGCCTCACGCGCTGCCGCTTCACAGGGTCCGGTACAAGCACGACGGGCGCACGACGTACTGCTGGTACATCACGGAGAAGTACTCGACCAAGCTCCCGACCGACGACGCCGATGTGATCGTGCGCGACTCCGGCGCCGGGTGCCCCGTGAAGATCTCGGTCGAGATCTCGAACCGGCTCACCAAGAACCAGATCATCTCCGTCAAGTACACCGTGCGCATGGACACGAGCAGCATCAACCCGGCGTTCGTGTTCGCCGACCCGGTCAAGGCCTCGGTCGTGCCCGACTACCTGCTGCGCAATTCGTCGAGCTTCAGCCCGACCACGCTCTTCGACGTCGCGGTCTCGAACATCGTCATGTGCGACTGGGGCAAGTGCGACATCTTCACGGCGCTCGATGGCATCGGTAACTCGTTCTCGTCCATGAACAACCCCAACAACTTCACGAACAAGGCGTTCGCGCTCGGGTCTAACGAGATCATCATTCCCAAGGACGGCAAGTACACGGGCTTCGCGCACGTCGTCATCAACATTGGCGGTAACTCGCGCGCCGACTTCGCCACCTTCTTCCCTGTCCAGGTCGGCGAGGTCGTGGGCACCGCGCCCGCGGGCGTCGTCGCGGACTCCAAGACGACGTACTGCTGGACTGCGAAGGACGTCTCGCCCTTCGACCCGAGTATCAACCAGGACATCACGGTGCGCACGGACAAGAACTGCCCCGGAAGCATGAAAGCCGCCGTGTCCAAGAAGACCGTCGTGATCGACGAGGCCGTGAACGTCGACTGGTCGTTGCAGATCGATACGCTCGCAACCGACGCCTCGGCGCTCATCGCGGAAGTGTCGACGACCGACGCGATCCGGGACCCGCGCACAAACATCTATTCGGTCGTGCCCGTGTCCGTGCTGAGCGCCTGCCGCAAAAACTCGGAGACGGCATGCTCGTCGTACGCCGGAGCGAACTCGAGCACGTTCGACATCAAGGAGTTCGCCAACTACAACCTCACGAACGGCATCGCGACGTACTCGACTAATTACACGTTCACGGAGGTCGGCGAGTACCTGCTCATCTCACGCGTAGCGATGCAGACCACAGACGGCGCACGCATCGACATGGCGGTGTACTCGTCCGTGGAGGTGACTCTCCCCGACTCGACGAACGGCAGCGTGTTTCTGTACGTGGGTCTCGGCATCGGCGGTCTGATCCTGCTCGTCGGGCTGCTCTTCTGCGTGATTAAGCGTCGTCGCGAGGAGGAGAATATGAAGAACATCCCGTTTCGTGAACCAGGGCTCCCCGTGGGCGGCGCGACGCCGCTCGACCGCTACAGCAGCAATACCGGCGCGTCGTCGTCCAACTTCTTGACGCACAAGTCGCCTTTGCCCAACCGCGCCGTGCTGGGCTACGCAGGCGAGCCGACGTTCATCATGGACGGCGGCGGCGTGGACGTGCCGGACCAGCAGCACCACGAGCACGATTCGTTCTCTCTCGACCCGTACGCGCGTCCGAGCTTCAACGATATCGACGACGACGCGGACTCGACGATCCGGCCGTCCGAGATGAACAAGTTCTCGTTCCAGTCCGGGTACGACGACGAGGAGGAGTGGGAGTTCGACACACGGTCGAATCGAACAGACGGACAGTATGGGGCGGACTACTCGGATGTGCAGCGTGGCACGTTCCAGATGCAATCCGGGATGCCGATTCTCGAGGAAGACGAGGATCGGATGTACGCTGCGGCGGCAGGTGGCGGCGCACCGCAGGAGAAACACCGGGGCACGACGAGCTCCGGGTGGACGGTTGGGACGCGCTAAGCCTCAGTGGCGGCACAGTCATTGTTTATAAGGCAGCACAGGCGAAGCGAATAGATCGACCGGCGTCGTTCGCTTCGTGTCGTCCGCTCCGTTGTATGTCGATCGATCTCGCCGCTAACACATGCGACCCGAGTTGAACGCGAGCCGAGAACAAGAGCACCAAGTGCAGCGGCGCTGAACGAGCGGAGGAGACATACCGGTCAGTGGAAGCAGGCGTTTTCCCTCTCGATCCATCAATCACTCATTCGCCATCTTGTGTGCCACATAGCTATCGTCTCCAAGTCGCACGGCTCCCTGCACTGCGGCACATGATCGAATGAACGCAAATACAACGATGTTATGGTAGCCACCTACTTCTACGATACCCTCGCAGGGTTCCCTCGTGACGATGGCGACGGTTTCTTCTCGTGCGGGCTCTGCTTGCCGAACTGCAGCACGAGGCGCTCGTTGTCGAACTGCAGCTTCACCATCTGCGCCATGAGCTCTGTCAGGTGATCGTTCATCACCATGATCTTCTGCTCCTTCTGCTGCACGAGCAGCATCAGGTCCTTCATGCGGCGCGCGTCGCCGCTTCGAGGGGTGCTGCTGTTGCTATTGGTGGCGGTATTGCGACCGTGGCTCCGACTCGTGTTGAAGCGAGTGGACTCATTCAGCCGCAGCTCCTCAATCTCTGTGTCTTTGCGCTTCAAGAGCGCAGAGAGCGCGTTGATTTCATCCACCAGGTGCTTCTCTTCGCCGCTCGCTGATAGCTGCTGCTCCTTCAGCGCTGCGTTCTCCTCGATGAGCTCCTGCACACGGGCTTTCAGCTTCGGATAGTTGCGCTCCCACTCATCCACGATACGGCGCGAGGCGGAGTCGCTCGAGCTCTTCTCACGCAGCCGCCGGTTCTCGAGCTTCAGACGGGCCACCTCTTGGCTTGTACGCTCGACCTCCCTCTCCAGTTCGCTCGCACCGTTCTCGGCGTACTGCTCCTTTGCTCGGATCTCCGAGACGTGCGCCTTCACCGCTGTCCGAAGCTGCTTCACCTGTGCACTCAGCTCCGCAATCTGCCCCTCCTTGGTCCGGATCAGCGCCTCCTGTCGCGACTGCTTCGCCTGGTAGCTTCGCGCAAGCTCGAACACATGCAGCAGGTCGTTGTCGATGACGCCGTCGGTAGTCCTTGCGTTCAACGAACCGCTGGTGCCGTCAGCGATGTTCAGCGTCCGCAGCTCGCGCTTGATCGCGGTCTTCGTCTCCAGCTTCTCCGCCTTCAGCGTCGCGATTTCCTTCATCAGGCCGTTCTCTCTCTCCAGCACCTGATCGTACTTCCGCTGCAGCGCGACCAGCTTGACCTCGAGAGCAGACTCGAAGCGTTCGTACTCACCGAGGCGCTCCGAGCGCCGCGCTTGCCGCTGCTCGAGCGACTGCAGCTTTGTGAACTGCTCCTCGTTCTCCATCCGCAGGTTCTCGACCTCGGTCTCCTTCCTTCTGAGTTCCATGGCGTGGCGTCGGCTCTCGCGCTTGGCCGCGTCCAACTCCTCATCCTTCGCCGCGAGCTGGCGCATATGGTCGCTGTTCGCACGACTCAACGCAGCAAGCTCGCTGTCTTTGTCGTCCAACTTGTCGAGTTGGTCCTGATTCACCTGGTGAAGAGCTTCGATGATCTCGTCCTTCTTCTCAACCTGCTGGATCAGTTCGCGTTGGAACGACTCTAGACCTGCCTCTCGTTGGTTCAGATCCTGGTCGCGACTGCTCTTCTGTGCGCGCTTCAGACGCTCAATCTCCTCATCCTTTGCATCCAGTTCGCGAAGGCGCTCCTCGTTCGCATCCCGGAGCGCTTCAAGCTCTTCATCAGCCTTGTGCAGTTCCGCTTCCAGGTGCTCCTTCTCCGCATTCATTGCATCCTTCGCGCGAACGAGCTCGTCGATCTGGGACTCGAGCTCGCGGCGACGCGCTCCGAACTCCCGCTCCAACTTGTTCAGCGACGCCTTCATCTCGCTCTCGGCACTACGATGAGCTCGCTCAACCTCGCCGCCCCGTTCGTTCAGCACGCGCTCCCACTCCTCGTTCTGCTGTGTCTTCTGAGCGAGTTCGTGGCGCAGCGTCACAATCTCCTTCTCCGACGCCTCGCATCGGCTCTGCAGCGACCGCATCTCCCGCTCCTTCTGCAGCTTCTCGTGCATAGCACTCTGCTCTTTCGCGACACGCTGCTCGTCAGCAGACTGCATCTGTCGTCGCAAAGAAACGTTCGACTGCTCCAGCTCGCGGATCTGATGCTGCAGAGTCTGCAGAGTCTTCGCGTTCTCGGCGTGCTGGTGCAGGCCACCGCGCGACTGGCTCTGCAGCTGCTGGACCAGCTGCTGCTCGCGCTCAAGAGTCCCCTGGAGGTTGGCCGCGTGTTCCTCCAGCTCTGCGATCGTCGTCGCGTTGTCCGCACTCTGCCCCGCCATCTCGATCTTCAGCTGCTCGTAGACGTGCAAAAGCTCGTTGTGCTGGGCCTCGAGTCGCTTGGCTTCCTCCAGGAGCTGGCGCTGCGCGCTGATCTCGCTGTTCAAGAACTGGTTCTCGTGCTCCAAGTCGCGGTACTTCTCTTGCAGCTGGTCGAGAGCAGCCTGGCCCGCTTGCATCTGTCCGTGGCGGTACTCGTCTTCCGCGTTCAGCTGCGCGCGCAGCTCGTTCACCTTGTTCTCTTCTTCGACCACGCGATTCCAGAGCTCGTTCTTGGACTGCTCGTACCGGGCGGTCAAGTCGTCGAGTGCGCGCTGGTTGTCCAGCAGGTTCGCGTTCTTGTCGGTCAGGCGGATGTTCTCCAGTGCGCGCTTCTCGCTCTGCAGCGTCTCAACCTCTGCCTTCAGACGCACATTCCAGCTGTTCGTACTCTCCACGTCGCGCTCTAGCTGCCGATTTCTCGTCTCCAGAGCTCGAATTTTGCCTTGCAGCTCGCGCAACTGCTGCTGTCCGCGGCTCATCTGCTCGTCGCGCTGGCGGATGTCGGCGTTGAGCTTGTCCAGCTGCGCTCGAGCATCTTGGCTGCTCAGCGTCGCGTTCTGCTGGTGCGTCTGCAGCGTCTCGGTGGCTTCCTTCATGAGGTCATGGAGCTTGGTCTCCAGCGAACGCTTCTCCTGATCGAGACGCGCCATCTCCTCCTGGAGCTGGTTCTTCTCGCGCACCACTGTGTTTAGCTGAAGCTCCATGTTTGCCTTCTCGGCCGTCAGACTCATCATGTTCCGGTTCATCTCCTCCTTCTCCGTGTAAAGAGAGCGAATCGTTTGCCGCTGCGTCGCCTCGTTCAGATGCAGCCTGGTCGCTTCCTGAACCTTGTTCTCCACGTCCTTCTGCAAACCCTCCACCTGCCGCTGGAGCTCGCGGGTTTGCTCATCGAAACGCTGCCGCTCTTGCTGCAGCTCGGCTCGGAGCTGGTCGCCTTCGTGAGACGCATCCGTGAGTTGTCCTTCGACTTGCGCCACAAAGTCGCTGTACTGCGTCTCGAACTCGTTCGCCTGGACGCGCAGATCCTCTTGGTGTAGCTCGTCTTTCTCCTGGATCTCCCGGAGCAGCTCGTCGTAATCGGCACCAAGCTTCTCCATCTCTTCCTGGAGGTGGCGAATTGCCTCGCTGTCTTCGGGGCGACCATCGCGGCTCTGGAGCTCCATCTGGTGCTGGTTTTCCATCAGCCGTTCGATCTCGTCGCTCTTGCGCTGCGAGATCTCGTTCAGACTATTGAGCTCCGCTCGGAGCGTCTCGTTCTCGTGCTTGAGCTGGCCGAGCTCTTGGCTCAGCTGCTCGCCTAGACGGTTCTTCTCCAGCAGGAAGTTCTCCTCGAGCTGCCTCATGGCCGCCGCGGACGCCGCCTCGTGCTGCTTTGAGGATTCGCGGAGCAGTTCGCCATACTTGTCGCTTGCGCTCTGAAGCTGCTCCATGGCTTCGCGCCGAGACTGCTCCAGCGTCGCGATGTGCTCTTGCTGCTGGCGCAGCTTCTCTTCGTAGTCCTGCTGGGCGGCTTCGAGTTGTGCCTGTAAGCGAGTCGCCTCGCCCGCCACTTGGGTCAGGTTCCCGGACTGGTGCCCACGCTCACGTCGCTCGTTCTCAAGAACAGTCTCGAGCTCTGCCATGCTCTGCTCCTGCTCGTGGAACTTGAGCTTCCAGGCGTCGAGATCGCGCTCGAGCGATGCCGCTCGCTGTTGCTCAGTGTGGCATGCCTGCTTGAGCTCGCTGATCTGCTGCTCGAAGCTCTGCAGGATCGCCACCTGCTGTCCCTGCTGCTGCCCCAAACGCTCGTGGTCCTGGTGCATCGCCGCGCGCTCGTCCTCGAGCTGCTGCACCCGGCTCTGGCGCGCGGCGTTCTCTTTCTCGAGTACCTCGATCGCGCTCTGGCGCTCTCTCGCAGCCTTCTCGACGTCGGCGTTGACCTGGCTGAGCTGTGCCACTTGGCTCGTCAGCTTCTGGATCTCCGCGGTGCCTTCACGCTTGAGGTGCTCGTTCTCCCGCACGGCAAGCTGGATCCGCTCGCTCAAGCTCTGGTTCTCGCGCGCCGCCAGCTCAAGCTTCTCGTTCAAGCCCTGGGCCTCCTGCGCCGCGAGGGTGTACTTCTCCTCCCAACTCTGTTTCTCCACCTGCCACGACGCGAGTTGGAGCTCCTGCTGCTGGATGGTCTGTTTGGGCGTATCAAAGTGAGCGTGAGACCATGGCGTCGATACGCTATCGCAGAGTTGCCGACTTCGCACGCATGCACGCACCATGCCGAGGTCTCGGATCAGGTCCAAGTTCTGCTGCGCTTCGCAGATCGCGAGGTCGAGCTCCTTCTGCTTCCACCGGTCAATATGGCGCTTCTGGGACTCAATGACCGTCCCGAGCTCCGAGAAGCGCTGGATGATCATCGGCATGAGCTCGTGCTCCTTCTGGTTGCCCTCCTGTTCCTCAATAAGACGCAACACACAATAGAGAAGAGAGATAGAAAGAGCGAGAGAGACTCCTTAGTTTCTGCTGTTGCTGCCTTTCGCCCCTCACCACAGCAACAGCAGCAGCACCAGGTAGACAGACAGGCAGCTTACGAGAAAGCGCAGGAAGTCGGCGAATGACATGATGGCGTCCGTCACTTTGTCCGGCGAGTAGCGCGCCGGCGCCTCGTCCGCGACCGCCATCGTCGCGTTCGAGGACGCCACCGTGTTCTTGCGCTTGCGCGCCGAGCCGGGCACGCCGGGCGTCAGCGGCGGCGACTCCTCCGGTAGCAGCGTGAACGTGTATCCGCCGTCAGCCGCATACTTGTGCTGCGTCGAGAGCGCACCCGCCTGTCAATTGCGTTACGCGTGAAGAGATAAAACGTAAGGTTGCGCCGCCCCGCAAGACACGAAAGCGCGAGCGCCAGAGCACGTACGACGGCGCGGCCGCGCTGCGCCAAGTTGCGCTCGGGCGTGCGGAAGCGCGAGGGCGTGTGCAGCTGCTGCTGGGTGCCGTCGGTCTCCTGTCGCTGCTGCATACGTGCGCCACTCGGCGCCGCCGCCATCACCTCCGTCCAGGCTGCCGAGAAGTTCAAACTGGGTTGGCGCCAAAAAATGTCAGCAGCGATCGTACTTTAGCAGCTCATAGTCGTACTTGAGCAGAACATCATCGTACTTTCTCCCAAAATGTGAAGTTCGGTTTTTGCGAATCTACTTTTCATCACATTATCATCAAACGAACGGGTGTACAGTAACCGTCTATCGGTAGATATCAGTTAAATACCCCATCGTTCTCGCCTGATCTTGAACCGACGCAGACCCCATACAAGATGCGCCGAGCGCGTCAACGCCGATGCGCTCAACTGCTCCAGCTAGTCTCAACAGTAGCAGCTCACGCTGCTGCACAGCCGTTTTCTCCGGGCTTTGCGCCGGTCAACTGGTCGCTCGTGGCGTCGGTCGACATCTCGGCCCTTAAGGCGGCGCCTGTCGGCTGCACTTGTGTGGGTGGCGACAGGTGCGCTACCTGTGCTCATTTCATCGATTGCTGACTACTAGTCGATCCTCACTCTATGCTAGCAGTTCATGCACGTTCTTCGAGTGCAGCTGCGAGTGCGACCTGACGGCAGGAGCCTGCGACCAGTTCTGCTGCTGCGATCGCGAGGTCAGCGCTGCGATTCTGCCTGCCACGTTGTATGCGTGAGAGAGCGTCTCGACTGCCTCTTACTCCGCTCATGCTTGGCGCTTCTATTCTTGCTATCGTGGGATTAGTGTACGGAGGCTCAGGTCGCATCAGCTCGTGATCAAGGACTTTGTAGCCCTAGCGACACTGATGCCGTCGGCACTACTGTCGAGTACTGCGCCACCGACCTCGCGTTTGGAAAGACGCGCGCATCCGTGAACGCGCTGGTGGCGGAGTCGGTGCTTTGCGTGGCGGTCGACAACAACGAGTTGGCGGGCGAGTACTTCGCCAGCGCACCAGAAACACAGATGACCGTCACGAGCGCCTTTCGCAAGAATCCGAAGCTGCTCTCGTTCAGCAGTGCGTACGAGAGCGAGGGACTCGATCTCCTGGAACTCTCTAAGGCAGCGACTACGGCCGCTGCAAAGTCCGCATACTCGCCGGGCGATGCGATCCGGACGTTCGCTGACACGAAGCCTGTTCGCGCACCGGTGTTGTCGGGATTTGGAGCATCAGTCGGGTCGAACGAGTGCAGCGAGTTCAACCCGGTGCGGTTCGAGTTCGCGCAGGAAGCCACGACTTGTACGCGAGTTGCGGTGATGCTGATGAGCGCTTGTAGCGACACTGCCGGTTTCTTGAGCGCTGCGCCGTTCGTCCAAAACATTCTTGTGGCGAAGCGACCGAATGTGACGTCGCCAGCAGCAGCTTCAGACGTGCTCAGCGTGGAAGTGGAGGTCGACGAGTTTGACATCAAAAGCGGCACATCCACTACTCTAGTATCGCCGTTCCCGTCCTACTTCCCGACTCCGGAGTACTCGAAGAGCAGCCATGTTTGCCACGGCGCGCTCTTGGGACTCAAGTACATCGTCTTCCATGACGCGCTCGGACACTTGGAGCGAGTGCGAGCGAAAGTCACAGTCGGCAACATCTCAGTCGCATCATCCAATGCTAGCATCGACATCACACAGTCGTTCGCCGTCGAGTTCCGGAGTCAAGCCTCGCTCCCAAGCGCCATCGTCTCCCTCTCGAACGGGAACATCCAGGAGTACCAGCGCTCAGGCAATCCGGGCTACCAACTGCACTACCCTGTGCGGGTTGGTGTTGTCGAGTCACAAAATGTGCAGAGCAATGTGGTGTCCGTGGTGTCCGAGATGATAGGTGGCCTTCAGATCCCAGGTCTCGGCGAATGCTCTTCAAGCACTCTTGTCTCACAGACGGTTGCTTTCGGCGAAGACTCGCAGACTTTTTGCTCGCTGTCTCTGTCAGCGGACGAGTTCAAGGCGCTTTGCACCCGTTCCGAGGCGTTGTTCTCGTCACTGCGCGTCAACTTCACCCGCGTGGCGATGTTCGGCAACTCAGATCCGCTCCTGGAGAAAGAGTGGCTCCTGCTCGACTATGACCCGCCGACAAAGAACACCGCGACGTTCAGTGACGCCGCCGATCCGGGATCGATCGAGCTGACGTGCCAGGATGTGGTCGCGTCTGTGACTTTGGAATTCCTCGTCGCGCAAGTCGGTCCGGTGACCAATCCGCAGCGCAAACTCATCGCGGCGCGGGCGTTCCACTCGAAAGAGACGTGGAAGTTCTGGCGATCCGGGGCGAACAGCGCGAAGAAACAGACGTTCCTGCTGCGCACAACGGTGAACTTCGTGTTCGTAAAGTCGACCCAGCTGGAGCAGTTGATTCCGCCGTCGCCGCCGATTTGGTTCTCGATCCCCAACGACGTCTTCTATCCTTTTATCATGAACGACGCGCCGAGGGTGGCGCCTCGTCCATCATGGGGGTTCCTGAGCTTCCTTTGGTTCGCCGCCGCACTCATGCAGGTGTGATGAACACAAGAGCAACATCAGAGAACAAGCTTTAGGTCGTACGTTCGATTCGATATTCGGGTGACAGCAAATCACACAAGCTGGCGCTGCTTCGTCTCTGGCAAGTACTTCCAGAAGAACACGAGGCACGCGATGTACGTGAACCCGTACGCGAAGAACGTCGCGGCCGTCCCGAGCTCCTCGAAGAGCGTAAGCAGCGTCCCGTTCACGAGTAGTGAGATGAGCGACATGGCGAATGTGCAGTAGCTCATGTACCGCGCGCGGTAGCTGCTGTCCTGGAAGAGCTCGCTGAGGATGACGACGAAGAGGATGCTCGGACCGATCGCCGCAAACACATTGAGCACCGCAAAGGTCGCCATCACGCTCGTCGATGCCCACGGATTCGTCGCGAAGTCCTCGGTCGAGTAGTTGGCGAAGATCACACCACTGAGCACGAAGCAGACGCACACTACCGCGAGACAAAGCAGGTACAGCTCGCGGCGCGGATACCGGTCGATGAGGAACCGCGCCGCGAAGATCACCGAGACGACCGCCACGAGCGAGCAGAGTAGTCCGAAGATGTTGGCGTCTCTACGCGTGAAGTCTTTCACAGCCTTCGCGATGATCTCTGGGCCGTAGAACAGCGACGCGTCCACGCAGTTGTTCACGTACGCGAGCAGGATACCGATGAAGAGCTCCAGGTGCGGTCGCGGCCGAGCCGACTCGATCGCCTGGCTCGACGCCTCACTGCTCCGCGTCGTGAGCTCGTCGTCATCGTCGTCGCCGTCTACCGCAGACGAGCTCTCTAGGTCGAACTGCTGCGGGTTCTCCTTCCAGCGCAGCCACTTGACGCTCTCGGGAAAGTGGAAGCGGAAGCAGTAGAACACGTAGAGCGCCGGCAGACTGCCGAACGCCAGGCACGAGCGCCAGCTCTCACTCACCAGGATCATGAACAGGTACGGGATCGCGACACCCGCGTTGACTCTGAAGAGGGATAAGTGCTTCAGTTCCGACTGCATATGTGGACCCCGAAAACCATCCCGGTAGGCAAATAACAACAGCAAAAGGCTTCTTGCGTACCCAAGCTGGAAGAGCGTGAGGAACGTGCCGCGGCTGTCGGCGGCGACCGACTCGCTGATGTACATGGGGAGAAGCAGGATCGAGAGTCCGTTGCCGACGCCCGAGACTAGTCGCCAGCAGAAAAGCGTCGCGAAGCTCGTGCTGAAGGCGCTCGCGCAGAGTGCGCCGGCGACGGAGCAGGTACACGCGAGCAGTGCGATGGCTTTGCGGCCGTACGCGTCCGCGAGGTGGCCGCCCACGAGCATGGCCGCCGCGTCGCTGAGCGTGGCCGTGGCGCTCACCACTTCCTCCTGCGCCGCCGTCAGCTGCAGCTCATCGCGCACGTACTGCAGCGACGCCGCGAGGCTCACGTTGTACCCGTAGATGAGTCCGCCGACGACGCTGAAGAGCGCCCACTGGCGGCGGCGCGCTGCGCTCAGCGGCTCTTCCGGCTCGCGGCCACTCGCGCCGCCTCTGCCGCCGTACGCGCCGCCTCTGCCGCCGTACGCGCCGCCTCTGCCGCCGTACGCGCCGCCGATGTCGCGCTGCTTGGCGCGCAGCCGCAGCAGCTCGCGCGCTTCGCCAGCGTCCGCCATTGTGTCGAGCTCTTCTTCAGTCTCTCGCGGTGGCTGCGGTGGCTCCGTGGCCTGGGAGGCAGCCGACTCGGAAGTGTCGTCGTCAACCATCTTGCACTTGCATGTCCCGTCGACTGGTTTTGCGTATCGTTGAATACAGTGCGCGCCAAAAAGTTAAGGACACCCTTCAAAAATGATGAAAATTTGAATAACTCTTTTAAAAGCGCGTTTTCGAGCGAGATTTTTTTCAGATGTGATAGAGCTGCATCAGAGCTTTCTTGTGGTGAAATTTGGGCTCGGTTTGACCAATCCTAGCCACAGGACGACCACATAAAAGTTTGTGACCATCTGAGACCGCGACAAAATGATACGGACAGTGGGGACACAGGCTGTTTGTGGAGCCATAGACGCGCGCCAGCGTTGTGGCTACCTTGAGGATGATCTATTAGCGTTTTCTGAACCTTATGGCACTTCCGAATTTGCTGTGGGGACCAGTGGAGATGCCAAAAGCTCCGCCTCTGACTGACCTCGAGAGAGGTCAGGTGTTGGCCTACTCGGCAAGCAAGATGTCTCTCCGTGACATCGCTGCACGAATCAAGCGGTCCAAGAGTGTTGTGCAAGCCTTCCTGAAGAGCCCAGAGACCTACGGCATGAAGAAAAGCTCAGGACGTCCGCGGAAGTTGAAGACGCACGACGTGACCTTACTGAAGCGGACGGCTGCAAGCGGCAAATACTCTGCGCGTGAGCTCCAAAAACAGCTATCGATTGATGCAAGCACGAGGACTGTAACGGGGTTACACTTGCTGGTTATCAGACATAACTCAGCAATGCAGGATTCCTATCCGCATAATTACGAAAAGGCTAGCCACACTTGGCGCCTTCCATTATTGGCTACAATAGCACAATAAGCAACCAATAAGATAGTAGGGTCGCTTAGGACCATTCATAATTTAGACATCTTAGATTTAGTATCACATACAAAAGTCTAGAGGCTCACACTGACTGGTGGAGCCGCACTAAATTCACTAATATCACTCTCGGTTGTGGAGCAAACGTGCCCAATCGTCTTCCTCTCGTTTCCGTCTATACAGACTGGAAACTCAGAAGGTGCAC
>JAASFZ010000207.1:0-25757 GCA_023334075.1 Globisporangium nunn | reverse complement strand
CGGTGCGGCAGCCTCCATTCGACCCGCCAAGGCGAGAAGACGTACAGATGCCAGATCCGAAGGTGCGGCTTGGTCTTGGATCGAGACGTGAACGCGGCACGCAACATCTACCTCAAGAACAAGCACTTGCTCGACCAACCGGCAGCACCTGCAACAGATGCCCACGACGACGAGAGATCTCGTGCTGCGACTCGGCGACACTATGATGGGGTCTGGAGCCGTTCTGTGCGAAGTCGCACCACTGCGTAGTGTAGCGTCAGCTCGTCGCCCAGACCGAGTTGACGCACAGAGCCTAACATGCGTACCACGTCTTGGAGCTTTGATCCAAACATAAACCAAGTACGACAAGAGGAATGTGATTTGGGTTCAACCTGCGACTAGCGAAGAGTGAGGGACCACATAACGGTTTTTTGCGTCTTTTCGCGTTCTTAACTGCTTAGTAGTGCAGTGCAGCACACGGAGGTGCAACGCGGCAAGATCCCTTCGTTCTCTGCACGCATCTAAAGCTCGTCATGGACGGGAAGCAGCTGCAGACAGAGGTGGAGCGGCTGCGGGGCGACCTGCGACGCAAAGACGCCGACCTGCGCCTCGCAACGAGCGCGCTGCTCGCGATCCACAACGGCGCGAAGCTCCGGGACGTCGTGGAAGTGAACGTCGCGCTTGAGGAGCAAGTTCAGTCGCTCAAGAAGATGGTGCAATTGCTCCAGCACGGGGCCGAGGCGGCTGCGGTGAGTCCGCAGCGCGGCAACATCGACCAAAATCCGCACAAGGCGGCAAGCGACCGAGGGGGAGAGCTTCTTGAACTGGTGCTCGGGGAAGGAACAGAGGACGACCCCGTCCACGTTCGACTCAAGGTAAGCGCACACATGTTGGGTGGGAGAGTAGGTGTGTCGATGTTGTGATACTTCAAGGTGACTTGCAATCTTTGGCTATGCGTGCAGCCTCCGATCGCGACAGAAGCAGACATCAAGGTACGCGTTGTGCTGCGTGCACATCGAAGTGATGAGTCCACAGACTGACATTGCTCGACGCGCAACAGGGACTGCTCTCGAAGCTGTCGACGAAGGAGATGCAGCTCGAGGTGCTGCGGAAGCGATGCGCTGGGTGGGAGCAGCAGGCACGCGAGTTCTTCGTTCATCACGCGTCACTTTTCTGATCGCTCGACTCCAGCATTCTCACTCCCGAATCTTTTGCCATATCCGAGCAGGTCATCGACTTGAAGTTCGAGCTCCAGTCGCTGAAAGACACGACGAAGGAAAACCAGGAGCAAGAGAGGCGGACTCACGAGGCTCTCGTGCGTCGAGAGGCAGAGGAAGACTTTTGCGAGGGCTCGACCCACACGAGTGACACAGAGGCGTCCTCGCCGAGCGCGAGCCCGCGAGCCGACAACATCGACTTGGCCTACTACAAGGTGCGCGAGGTGCTTCGAAGTGTCAATGCAGTGCGCATTGTGGACGAGTGAGTGCTGCTAGCCGAAATGACAGACAATTTTGCTTGGAGATACCAGAAACTGGCGTTTGTCCGCGGCAAGTACTGGTTTCGAGCCGAGGAGCGAGCGAACGAGCTGAAGGAAATGCTGTCGGCAGCGACCACGGCGCAGCTCGCTGCCGAGCGAGAGATGGCTGTTGTCGCGGAAGCAAAGGTCAAGTTAGAGGAGCGCGTTGCGCACGTAAACTCGTTGGAGGCAAATCTTCGCGAGAAAGAGCGCGAAGTCGCAGATCAGAGTACCCAGCTGCAGCTTCTGCAGCACAAGCGCGAAGAGGAGAGCTTGCAGTACAAGGTATGACCAAAGCAAGTCATCGCACGACGTGGTTGTCGATATAGACGTTCATTATTTGTGATCGTAAATGTTGTGACCAGATCGAGAGGCGGCGGAGCTGCCGGATCATGCAGGAGCTGCGCGGAGAGCTCAACCTTCAGCTGTGAGTGTAGCAGTGTGGGTCTTGCACGAGCTGCCAAAACTGACTCTCGTTCGGATGGTTGTTGCAGGATGCAGCTGGAGAAGTTCTACAACCAGCCGAAGCCGACAAGTCCGAAGCCGCTTCTCAGTGCTGCGCCTCGCCTGCTCGCGCGCTCGACGCTGCAGCGCTCGTCCAGCGCTGGCAGCAGCAGCAAGGAAAAGACTTTCAGCCCGAGTGTCACCAAGTTCCACGCCGCCGCGTAGTCAGCCACCGCTTTCATGTACATGTTGCAACAAAGTTGAAGTTAAAGAGTACGGTTTCAGACTGAATCGTTCGGGTGCGTGTGCTTCACTGTACTTCTCACAATCCAAAAGTAAGAGGCGCAGAAGCCAGAAGCCAGAAGCCACACACGGGAACTCGCGCGCAAGCGAGCAAGCGAGCAAGCGACGGGACAAAGGTACGGCGGGCGGTCATGGCCGACGATGTGCGCCGCGTGCTGCGCGACGTGGAGGCGGCGCATCAGCAGGCGCTCGACGAGTGCGTGAGCGAGCCGGCGCTGCTCGCGGGGCTCAAGGACCCCGCGCTCTTCCTGCTCGACATGCTCTGCCAGACGGCCGCCCGCGAGACGCAGCTCGAAGTGCTTGCCGCGCTGCGGCGCGTGCTGCTGCCGTGCTTTGACTTTTGCTACGACGCGCGCGTGTTTCACGAGACCTCCGAGCCGCTGGCGACGAAGAACAAACCCGCGCGAAATGTCGTTCTCGACGCGCTACTGACCGCGTTAAATAGACTCGCAGGCGACTCCAATGCTTGCGCGGAGGTGGTCGAAGGCCTCATCGCGCTCGCAAAGGAGTTGCTCGCGCACTCAGCGACTTCCGCGGATGTGCTCATGCTCTTTGACTTCGTGCGCGTCGGGAAAGCGCCGGCACGCCGCTTCGTGCTGGAAATGCAGGTCGCGCTGCTGGAGGCGGAGACCGAAACGCCGCGCGCGGTGTTCACGATGCGCGGACCGCACGGTGGCATTGTCGCGCCATCTTCGCAGATGCTGTTCTCGAAGAAAGGGTACACGTTAAGCTGCGGGCTGCACCTCTCGAACTCGAATCCAGCGATCGTGGCGCTGTACAGCTTCCGCGGAAACAGTGGGCAGGGCATCTCAGCGGTGCTGGACGGTGACACGCTCGTCGTGAAAACGCATCTGCAGCAAGGAAGCTTCAGCCAGGTCGTGATCCCATTCACCGAGGGGCGGCGGCAGCTCGAGAGCGCGTGGACGCACTTTTGCATCGTCCACGCAAAAAAGATGGTGTTCAAAGACAAATTGGCGGTGTATCTCAATGGGAAAGCAGTGTACACGGGCAGCTTAGTGTATCCCGATCCACTGTGCATGGTCGGCGGACATAACTGCATCGGCACGACGCCCACGCTGCCGGGGCTACAGGGCAGAGTGTGGAGCCCGACGCTCTTTGGGAGCGCGCTGACTGATGTCGAGATCGACAGACTGCATTGGATGACACACTGGAAGCACGACCTGAGCGCCACTGCGGCCGAGAACACCGGACTCGCGGACAAGTCCAAGTTCGCGTTTTGCTTCGACGCAAGGAGCTGCGACGCTGTAAACCGCATCTGCTACGACATCAGTGGAAATGACTGCCACGGCTGGCTCGAACCGGGCACGCACGCTTTCGTCACGCAGCATTTTGTGCAGGCCCTGGACTGTGTTGGCGGCTGCGCTTGCTTCTTGCTACTTCTGCTCGACCAGATCCCGGAGATGGCGGACTTTCATCCGCAGCACGAGTTTTCCATGAACGAGATCTCGCAAGTGTTCGCGTTTGTCGCTGCGGGGTTGAAGAGCAGCATTGGCTGTCGATCGCACTTTATTCGTCTGAACGGCGTGAAGGTGCTGGCGTTCGTGCTTCAGTCGATCTCCCCGAGCTACTTGTCGCTGGAGTTGCTTGATGCTGTGACGAAGATCTTGGAGGCGCTTGTCGAGTCTGTACCGCCGTTCGTTGCTGTCGAGTACATCAACCTGCTGCTCTTCCTCAACACGAGCTGGTACCTGTCTCCGTTCGATACACAGAAGACGTTGCTTGGCGAGGTCTTGCCTCAGTACCTCAAGACCATTCAAGAAAAGAGCCAACGCATCTCGTCAGCTGGATATATTCCAGCAGGACTAAGTCACGTCCCAGGCTCATGGATCGCCATGGGGCCAAACGAAAAGGAAGAGGAGGCAAACGTGCGCTTCTTCTGCAATTTGCTCGTACAAGTGTATTCTCCGCGATCGAGAGAGGCTGGCAGCATCGGACTGATGGACAACGCGCAGCTCGAGTTCCTGCGAAAGCTCATCATTCACAACCTGATCGCTTTGCTGCTCTTTCCAGCGGTCCCGGACGCCTCAGTGGACCAGTGGCGGCAGCTTGTCGTTTTCATCCAACAGAGATCGTTCGGTGTAAATCCGAGTGGTGATCACGATGACGACGTGAAGGAGGACAACGTTGAGCTGAAAGAAATCGTGCAGTACCTGACACAATTTCTCTCTTCAGACATCCGTACCGCCCAGTCTCCGCAGGGAGCGTCCATGCGCCAGATCATGGAGTCAAAGATCGGCAAACTGTCCGAGGGTACACTGCGGCTTTGGTGGAAACCAATGACGTCAGCGAACGAGACCGTCCGACTCGAAGCTCTGACGCTGTTCGAAGCGTACACGCTCGACAAGATTGTGCTGCGAAAGCGCGATATGTTGATGCTATACTCGGTGCTGCAGGCTCATCCGGTGACTTTGCGCACCGTAGAGCTGCTTCTCGACATTGTGATTGGAAGGAAACGAACTGGGTTTCCTGGGACTACACCTGTGTCGAGTTCGAGCGTTGGAGTGTCCGCGGAAGGAGGAATGCGAGTTGTGAATATCGCGCGGCAAGACTTTGTTCCGCTCATTCTGCTTGCACTTCTCCAGCACGCGGAGGCTGACGTGCAAGCCCTCGCTCTGTTCGAAATCCAGCTCCAAATGGCGTCCCCGATCTCGGGCGAGAGTCTCAAAGAAGCAATCCGATGCTGGCCGCCTTGGCTCTGCCGTTTACGAGCACTTTCTGCGAGAGCAGCAGGAAGGATTGCTGCAAGCGAGAGCGAGGTTAGCGCTGCTGAAAACAGTCTCGAGCCGAGCATGCAGGAGAAGATGGATGTATTGCGTGACATGAATGCCTCTGTGAGCGCAAGACTCGAAGCGATTCAGGGCATCTCGGCTGCTGAAGATACCCGCGCGTTGCTGCCTTTGCTTCCTGTCTTTCAAAGCACCAAGCAACCCGTATGCGTCGCGAAGGCAATAACGACGCTGATCCGGGAGCACCTTCCGAGTCAATGCCACTTCCTCGTGCACAAGATGGCGACACAGATGATTGTGGACATCGTGACCCTGAGCGTTCTCTACGTTCGGAATGGCTGGATGCACTTCCTGGAGTGTTACTTCTATCACTATCGACAGCCATCAGAACTGTGTGCCGTGACCGCTGCTATTTGCGAGAAGCTTCTCGCGAAAGCAAGTCAGAAAGACTACCCAAACATCGGATATGTCGAAGTGCTGTGGGAGAATCTGTCCCAGGTTGCAGCGATCATCACGCAGTGCCAGATTGTGGCTCAGCACCTCAACCTGGACGAAGTGATGCTATCACTGAATCAGCGACGAGATCTAATGGACAAAGCGTTCAAGCTGTGGCTCGTCGTGCTTCCGCACCTGAATCAGATCAATTGGATTGACTTCCGATCGCATCTTGCAGCGCATGCGAACTACGGAGACGATGTGACCGAAGAGGAAAAAGAGCTGTTCTGCAACCTCGTGGCGGCGCGTACTCGCTCGCGGCTCCTAGCGCTTTACTGCGGCATCGAGCTGGTCGGGCTTTTTCAGCAGACTCATGAGTGCACGGTTGGACTACTTGATGATGTTCGGAAACTGCTTGGAAATCTGCACTTGATCCCGCAAGCTCGCACAGTGGGCGAGCCTGCCGCGCACGCTAACGTGAAGAACATGGTTCGACGAACGCGATCAAGCAGCGGATCGGGCCAGGCGATTCTCAACTCTCCAGCAGCGAAAGCGGCTGCGAGCACCGCTCTCTCCGACTCGTCGATGTTTATCGATGCTACCGAGGTTGAAATATCTGCGAACCACTTTGAGCAAAAGGAGATTGTCCAGCTTTATGTGCTGGAAAGCTGCTTCTCACTCTTACAAGATGAGCTGGCAGCACCAGATTCGTTTTCAACGTCGTTCGCTATTGTGGAGATCATGGTTGCCGTCGCCAGTAGCGCACTTGTTCTCCAGAGCGAGCCAGCATTACCGGAGTTGACCAAGACGCTCCAGATCATCACGTCGACGAACCTCTCGTTCTTCCGCGAGATATCCCAGATCCGAGACTTCTTCACGCTCTGGCTGCTGCATCGCGAGATCCACCAGACCTGCTGCGATCCGGGATGGTTCCAGGATCTTGCTACTGCCGTGCATGCTCCATTTCTGCGTCGCTGGAGGCGCCACGTGGAGCAGAACACAGCGGACTTCAATCCGTATTTGACACACAAGTACGCATCCGCTCAAGCAGACATTCTTAGTCACGAGTCGCAGAACTGCGATAGACTGTGGAAACAGATACTGACCGACTATGAAGCTGCCGCAATGGGATCCGATCGTGATCGCGAAGATGACTCCCGCCTCTCTTTACTGAAAGAAGTCGTGGAGAAGTTCGCTAGCAGTGTGCACAGACTCATCTCTCACACGAGCATCTTGAGCGCGGCACACTCGTCAAGCGATTCAGACACGAACTCGAGCGCTCCGAGCAGGCGGGTGAGCGATGGCTTCTTGCTCAAGGTGGACTCGAAAGAGAACAGTCTTCGCATGCATCTTCGGATGAAGAAGGTGCGCGAGAACTATCGTCTTCGCAACCTCAGCTGTGAGGTTGCCGGTTCCGTATTCAGGGACACCGAGAGTAGAGGCAGCGGGGCGTTTCCGCGCCGATTGTTTCGTGGTTCTCGAGATGGGGCTCCGAACTTTGGGGACCAAGATCAAGGATGGCGAAGCGACGCGGGATCTGACTACAGCGACTTTCTCGCAGATGCACAGATGCGCGCAGCACTGATCCGCTCGTGCTCGAACGTGGATATGAGGAACTCGGAGTACGAGGTTCACTCGGATGAAGACGATGGAGATGAAGACGAGCAACCCGAGTTTTGTGACCCTCACGACACCGACGACATGAGTGAGGAGGTAAAAGACGCTCTTCAGTTCTACGCTTCGTCAGATGGTGATGCCGACGAAGGCAATACTGCGATCGTTCAGGACAATTTTGAGTCGAGTGAAGATCGGTCGTCGGCCGACCAGTTTCTAGAGGGTGAACACGCTTCGCCTCTGTCGTTGTCCCCTACCGTGGCGTCCACATCGTCATTATCGTCGTCACTGAGCGCATTTTCGATCGGAGCTTCGATGCTGAGTGTCGTCGGTGGTGTCGCTGATTATGTTCAGAAAGCTGCTCGGGAGGCGAAGGACGCCGTCGAGTTCGGAGTTGACTCCCTGTACACTGCGAAGGATGTTCTAACCGACGAAGCGCAGTCGCTGCTGGACGAAGTCTCGACGTATATGGAAGAGAACAATGCCGATGGCTCTGCTAGTTCGCCGCTGTCGACCAGTCCAAACTCGAAAAGCTCGCCCATAGCTGCGGCAGCGAGCCTTGGTTCCTTCAACAGCAGCAATTCGGCGCAGCTCCCAGCGTCTTCTTCATCAGTCGACTTGCCGCCCAAAATCACGGGGAAAGAGCCGACCCCAGCAGAGAAAGCGAAGGGATTGCCCAGATCAGGGTCCAGCTTGTCCAAACAGGACCTCGTGGTGCGCGCAAAGCTCGTGCGCCACATGCACATCGTCGAAGGTGTCCTTGTGCTCGCGGACACGATGTTGCACTTTGTTCCAGAGCGAGTGGTTGACGAGCATGACAACGTGCTCGTGGAAAAGACGAACGGGAAGCCGGTCGAAAAAATATGGCGCTTTCTGTTCCGACGGCGGCGGTGGATGGTGGACGACATCGTGAGCGTGAACAGACGGCGGTATCTGCTCAAGTCCACTGCGCTCGAAATCTTCGTGCTTTCGAAGCGGCGGAACTATTTCTTCAATCTGAGCCAGGAAGACCTGACCCAGTTCCACGAGTCGCTCATATCGCGACGTCCGTTGATGCTGAAGCGCGACCCAGCGATGCGACGACTGCGCCACCCGAGCAGCATCTTCCGCAACTCAAACATGAGCACGCGGTGGGTAAACCACGAGATCTCGACGTTCGAGTACCTCATGTGGCTCAACACGATCGCCGGGAGAACGTACAACGATCTGACGCAGTACCCGATCTTCCCCTGGATCATCGCCGACTACGATTCTCCCGAACTTGACCTGTCTCGCCAGTCAACGTTCCGCGACTTGTCGAAACCGATCGGTGCGCTCGATCCGGCGCGACTGAAGTTCTACCAGGACCGATACCACACGTTCGAAGACCCCGACATCCCGAAGTTCATGTGCGTATCTCCCAATGCGATTTGTGTGTCTGGTCTTCTGCTAGGTTTCTCACTGTATACTGTTGTATGTTTTGCATTCGTGCAGGTATGGGACGCACTACTCGAACATCGGCGCTGTGCTGTATTATCTCATCCGCTTGGAGCCGTATACGTCGTACGCGATGAGCGTGCAGGGCGGCAAGTTCGACCACGCGGATCGCCTGTTCCACAGCGTCGCGGAGACGTGGCGAAACTGCTTGAAAGACTTCACAGACGTGAAAGAGCTGACGCCCGAGTGGTTTTACCTCCCGGACTTTCTCGTCAACTGCAACGGACTGGATCTCGGAACAAGGCAGAACGGCGTGGATCTCGGAGACGTCATCCTACCGCCGTGGGCTCGGTCGCCAGAGGACTTTGTGCTCAAGAACCTCGTGGTGAGTGGCCGTGTAGAATGCATCGTTGTGTCACTTTCTTTTGGCTTCTGAGTTTGTTGTGTTTGTTCGCATCTGATCGCCGTGCGTGCGTCTATGCAAACCGATTGACGCTACAGGCACTGGAGAGCGAGTATGTGTCGGCAAACATCCACCACTGGATCGACCTCGTCTTTGGCGCGAAGCAGCGCGGAGCTGCTGCGGTCGCAGCGAATAACGTCTTCTTTTACTTGACGTACGAAGGGATGGTGGACATCGACTCGATCAGCGACCCTGTCACCAAGTCGTCGATGAGAGCTCAGATCGCGCACTTTGGCCAAACTCCGAGCCAAGTGCTCCGTGACCCGCATCCTCCACGGGGTGTCCTCGGGAGACTACAGACCGGTTCCTTGTCCGAGTCTGTTGCTTTCGTGCTCGCGAAACATTCGGTCGAGAGTGCCGAAACGATTTCGAGGCAAAGCGTATCCGGATCTTCTACAGAGTTTGCTCCAGCGCCGCTTGCTCTCCCACACGAGTACCCGATCGCGTTTGTTCATATGGTTCACGGCACGTCCACGATTCTGTGCGTTGACAGAGGCGGGATGTTGTCGACGCAGCGTTTCGGCGGACGACTGCCGAAGGTTCACCACCATCACTCGCCGTTTCTGAACGACTTGTCGTCGTCCGCGAGCAAGGCGTCGGGCGTGTTCAAGTCACCAGTGCAGTCGCCGGTGCCTTCTGCTGGCACTAGCGGCCTAGGAACTCCGATTGGATCGCCTCCGCACAGCAGCAACACCAACAGCAGCAACACGAGTGTCGTGGAGTTCCCTGTTATCGAATACGTCGACGTTGTGGACCGCAAGTGCCGGAGACTCACTAGCGAGAAGCAGCTTTTTCGCGCGGGCCGAGACCTAGCGCGCCTAATTACGTTCATCGGCAGTGGTTCCATCTTCTGCACGGTCGGCCACCACGACTTCTCGGCTCGGTTCTACTCTGCGAGTGACGGTGCGCTGCTGTACAGGCTGCTGCAGCACAGCGCAGTGGTCACTTGTCTTGCGACGACCCCGACTGGTAGGACTCTCGCGCTTGGAAGCGCGGACAGCACGATCTCGGTGTGGAGAGTGGCAGACACCAGCTCAACGCTCTTGGACTCGATCAAGATCTTCCGCGGCTCGAAGAGTAACAAGCCCGTGCTCGCGAACGACTATGCTGCCGATCAGGTGCTGCTTGGGCACAGTGCGGCGGTGAACTGCGTGGCGATCTCGGACGAGCTCGGGGTGTGCGTCAGCGGGTCAGTATCCAACGAGTGCCTAGTGCACAACCTGGATGACGGGTCGATCCTGCGCGAGTTCGCCGTTCCTGGCCAGCTGGCGCCGGGGGTCATCTCCGTGGCACTGTCATCGGTCGGACACGTGATGGTGCAGTCGATGGGGACAGGATCGCCAGTGCTCTATTCATTCCACTTCAACGGAACGCTCATGGCGACTGCGCACCTGGGAGACCAACCCATGCTCTCGCTCAATGTCTGCGCGCGGTACTCGAAAGTCGTGCTGAGCAATAACGAGCGCGCGATCGTGCTGTCGGCACACTCGCTGGAGGACTCGGAGGTGCTACTCGAGCGCTCGAAAGTCGGCGAGATCGTCTCGCAGGCGCTCTCTCCAGATGAGACGCACCTGGTGTTCGGGGTCGGTGCTGGCAAGATCGTGTCGCTCCCGCTGCTGCCGTGGGGCGGATTGACGCGGTGAACACGAGCGTGTTGCCAGTCTTCAGGATCACTAATGCCAACTGATCAGCGAGCAGGACCCGCGTGTGCATATATACCCTTTACTTTATCTCTACACTAACCAGCAGCCACTCGTGCTCACTCCTCCATGTCCACGTCTTCCATCGCACCATTCCCGTTGCCCTCGCCGTCGTCCTCGTCCTCGTCGTCGTTGTCTTCACCATCGTCCTCGGACTCCGGGCGGTTGGCAAGAGCGATCTTGATCGCCTCGATCGACTCCTCGACGCTCTCGAGCTGCGCCTGCAGCTGGAACCCGTCGCCGAACTCCTCCTTGAGCTTCTTGAGCATCACGGCGCAGCGCTCGAAGAACTCGAGCGCGTTCGCGAGCTCGTCCATCGCGCGGTAGCACGTGCCCACGAGGAACCAGAGCTCGGCGTTCTCGTCGTCCTCCTGCATCACGCCCTCGAGTACGTCGCACGCCTCCTCGTACTTCTCCACCTCGATCAGCAGCTTGCCCGTGAACACGCGAAACTCGAGCGGCGGCAGGCTGTTCTCGTCGCAGTTGTTCAGGCGCCGGTACGTCTCCTCGAGCAGCGCGACGGCCTCGTCCTTGCGCTGCTGCGTCAGGCGCAGGTTCGCGAACGCCTGCGTGGGCTCCGGCAGCCCCACGTCGAACTTCATGGCTTCCGTCAAGTAGCCCTCACAACGCTCCTCCGCGTTGTCTTCATCGCAAAGGTCTGTCATGTAGAGCTCGCTGAGGCCGCAGAACGCGTCGCAGAGCTGCTTCCGCACAACGAGCGCATCGTTCGACTGGCGTGCCGTCCAAGCAGCAACGAGAATGTTAGTCAACCGCATTTACACCGCTCGTTTCATCCGCACAAACACCTCAAAGCGTCGTCGACGCTCCGCACCTGTGGGTCGAGCTGCTGGAGTTCCTGCTGCAAGTACTGGATGCCCTGGAGCGAGTACTTCTCGGCATCCGCGCCCGAAACAAGCTGCGCCACGTAGAACCACTTGACCGGGTTGACTGCGGGCGCGAGCTCGATGCTGCGCTGGAAGGCCTCGAGCGCGCGCTCGGGCTGGTTGAGCTCGGTCGAGAGCTCGCCGACGGCGTCCAGCAGCGTCGTGTTGGCCGGCTCCTTGGCCAGCGCGCGCTCGAAGAACTTGACAGCGAGCTCCGGCTCGCACTGGTCCACAAGCGCCTCGGCCTTGGCGACGAGCTCCGCCACCGAGTACTTCTTGGGCGCCTTCCCGGAGCTCTTGACCATCGCGGGCAGTAAGCTCTTTACCTTGGTCGGGTAGTCCCTCGTGGCGTGTCAAAATGGTAAGTGCACCACGCGCCAGTCATAAAGCACTAGATACTTTGGTATCGGGTCACAGGGCTAGTCCAGCCACTTTGCGCCACTTTGGAACTTTGGTATCGGATCGTAGGGGTAGGCCAACCACTTTGTGACTGCTCGAGTGTGTGTGATGTGGTGCTCAGATGCACGTTCGAGGTCAAGACCATGGTCGTGCGCTTCGCCGACATGGCTGCGACGCTAGACAATGTTGCGTCTCGAGGCGCTCCACTTGCATCGCCTGCCTTCCTAAGCAAGCTTGGCAAGACGGAGCCCTTCCGATCCCGACATGCGATAGGGATCGCAATCAGAAACCGGACGCTGGAGCTGGAGCTGGTCGCTTCGAGGAACGATGAACAGCCCCCATGCCACCAATGCAGCAATATGTAGATTACCACTGCGAGGGGTGGCGCTGCGAGCGAAAACGGCATTGGCGACCAGCAGCATGGTCGATTTCTTGGCGCTGTCAAGTGTAGCGCATGTTGCATGCAGAACACCCCGGCATCTGGGCCACCAGAAACTCGCGCTTATCCGATCACTGGCTGTCGGGCTTCACATAGTAGCATACCAGGATACCAGTGTGAGTTCAAGCGCTCGCGTTGGTCGGAGAGAACTGACAACGGCGCTCGGATGAACTCGTCTAGCGATGCAGCGACTATTGCACCAGGTGCGTTGCGATGCACATGCAAATGATTTTGCGGTGTCATGCACCGCCGATGTCCTTGAGCACTTTGAGCGAACGGACTGGCGCGGCTGCCGTAGACTCTGCGAATCGAAACATGTTTCGAGCGTTTGCGAGCATTCTCGTTGCATTGCGGGGCGAACAACGTGGAGGAGGTATCGTGGGGAGCCCGAGTTGAGGTCCGCCGCGCACAAGCGCGCGCCGCCAAGCGACGTTCTCCACAACGCATCGCTGCTCGCACTCATGCCGCACGTCGCGTTCCGAGATCCTCGCCTCGCGTCAGTAGTCAGCCGTCCGTCCGTCCGTCTGTCCGTCCGTCCGTCCAGCAGGATCGGGTACAGTGTTCCAAATGCCGCAAAGTTTTCATGAAAAATTCAAACCCGCGTCAAAATTCAAATTCGAATCCGCGCGACGCCAATCAGCAAGCACACGACATGCGCCGCACGACGCTCGGACCCATCTCGTCCTCGCAGCTCAACACGCGGCCGAGCGGGCTGCTGGCGCCGTCAGGACCCTCGTCTGCGCGCATCTCGCTCGGCGCGCCGCTGCCCCCCGCCAAGGCGGCCGCAGGGCCTTCACGCCGCGTGTCCGCCGCTTTGCCGCCCCCTCGACCCCCACCGCCGCGCTCGTCGACCTCGCGGCAGTCGGTCGGGCCGAATGCCAACAGCAACAATGGCACCAGTCGCCGCAGCAGCGTGTATGGCGGGCGCGCGAGCGTGTCGGCGCGCGGCGGGCGGCTCGACCCGCGGCCCCTGGCCGACAAGAACTACATGAACGGCTGCATCCACGCGCTGATCGAGTTCCTGGGCGAGCGCGCGTACGACCACGCGCTGTCGCCCAAGCTGCTCAAGGGTCCGTCGAAGAAGGACTTCTGCAACATCATGCACTTCCTCTTCCGGCAGGTCGACCCGACCTTCGAGTTCGGCGCTAAGTTCGAGGAGGACGTCGCTGCGCAGCTCAAGAGCCTGCGCTATCCGTTCGCCATCAGCAAGACGGCGCTCGTGGCGGTCGGCAGCCCACACACATGGCCGGCGCTGCTCGGATCCATCGCCTGGCTCATCGAACTGCTCAGTGTATGTGTTCGTCTGCGCAGTGGTGGCAGAGGATAAGAGAGAGAGAGAGAGCGATGGTGGATGAGAACTGATGCCTGGTTCTGATACTTGATGCTACTCGCAGTACGACGAGATTGTGCAGCGCGACACGAACGTGGACGAGTTCGACGGTGAGAACGGGGACAAGGCGTTCTTCGAGTACCTCGGGAACGCCTACCGCGTCTTCCTCGCCGGCGACGACGACCAGTACAACCTGCTGGAGCAGCAGGAGGCCGCCAAGCACGGTGCGTGCGTTCTTGCGTACCTTCTTCTCACTAGTATCGACTTGTAGCAAGCTCACACGTCGGACAATATATGATCCTCTCTCCACAGAGAGCCGCAACCAAGGCATTCGTGACGAGTGCGAGGAGCTCGAGAGCGCGAACGCGGAACTGCGGAAGCGCATCGAGCAAGCCAAGAACGCCAAGGTGAGTGCACGCTCCTCGCTCATCGAGTGCTTGCTTGTGCGCTTGACGAAGGTTAACTCATGCATGCCATTGTACGGATATGTGTGCGATCGCAGTCGTCACTACCGGCGCTCAACGCGAAGAAAGCGGACTGTCTGAGCGACCTCGAGAAGTTCAAGAAGCTCGTAGCGCAGCTGGACGCGCACCAGACGAGCCTAATCCAGAAAATCCAGGAGCGCGACCTCGAGCGCTTGAAGAAAGGTTGGTGGAGGAGGTCGCGAGCTCTCGTATAGGACAAGAGATCATACGCTTCTGACACAATGTGTCTTGAACGACAGAGAAAGAGCTACAGGCGCGCCAGCACGAGATCCAGAACCTGCGCGTGCGGATCGAGAACCAGGAGCTGTCGGCGGAAGACGTGGAGCAGATGGCGAAAGAGCGCGTGCGGCTGAACGAGCAGTGCCAGCTCGCGGCGCAGCGGCAGAAGGAGATCCAAGCGAACATCTGGCGGCAGGAGACGACGATTGCGGAGCAGATGGACGCGGTGCGTGCGTGTATGCACCTTTGTTTCCTTCGAGCTTAATCAGCGCTGACGATGAGCATGGCATTTGTCTTCGTAGATCGAGAACCATGTGCAGGAGTACGCGGTCCAGGCGACGAACATGAAGCTGTTGCCGTCGATGGCCAAGAACGCCCACGGCGTCGACTACGACATCGAGCTCGACGCGCATACTGGCGGCGTGGTGGCCGCGCAGCAGCTCAGCCTTCACCTGAAGAACCACATCCGGCCGGCACTGCTCAACTTCAAGAAGAACCGCTCCGACCGCAGGAGCGTGGCGCTCGACGAGGTGCTCCAGCTGCAGGGCGACGTCGAGCACAGCCGCGCGCTGTTCAACGTCGAGCACGAGAAGGAGCAGGCGCTCGAGGCGCGTGCGAAGAAGATCGAGGACACCGTGCGCCGAGAGCGCGAGGCGCGCGAGCACGCAATCAACCAGAAGCTCGCGACGACAGAGGATGTGGAGCTGCAGATCGAGGCCATCCTGAACGAGAAAGACGTCAACGCGCAGGAGACGCACTCCCGCCAGCAGCTTGAGGCTCGGAAGAAGTCGTACGTGGCTGTTGTTTAAACTAGATGTGGGGTGGAGAGTGCTGACTGAAGGGGTGATTGCTCGTGCGCAGATACGCATCCATGCTGGAGAAATACCACACGCTCGTGGAGAAGAACCGCCACGAGGTTGCGAACGCACTCATCTCGTGTACAGACCACAAGGAGGCGATCGACCAGGCGATCGCGTCGCAGGAGAAGGAGCTTGAGGCGTTCTGGTCATGAGTTTGCCGCGATCGATCTCGAGTAGTGAGGACCATCACCAATGCCTTGTAGGAAGGAGAAGAAGAAGAGAGAGAAAGAGAGAGAGAGAGAGCAGCTAGCCCGTTCGCTGGCTGGCGTGTTGACTAGCGTGACGATAATGAACTGCACCAATGTTGTATGAGTAGGTATGTAGCTAGCTGGTGGAAGAGCTCCTGATTACCAGCAGTGCGTGGAGAGAAGGAAGTGCATACATGGCCAACAGCAATGAAAGCAGCAGAACGAGGAAGGCAAAGGCGTGTTGGTCGCTCGCAGGTAGATAGGAGACGCATCACTACAGCAGCTAGCTCCGTCTCAGTCGATTGATTGATCAGATGTGATCCAGACGTCATACCTTGGTAGCATGGTTGACACCCTATCAGGCAGCCCACCACTCCCTCCTTCACCTTCTCTCAGCTGCAGCAGAAAGAGCGTTGCAGCTGTCGATCAGTTTAGTTTGCCTCGAGTGAGTTGGTGCGCAGCACGAACTGGTCGAACTTCTCCTGGAGCTTCTGGCGCTGCGCGAGGCGCTTCCGCACAAGTACCGTGCGATTCTGCTTCCAGAATTCGATCTCGTCCTCCGGGATGCCGTAGTTCTCCTCGTCGTCCGAGTCACCGTCTAGTTCGGGCAGCGACGACGCGAACTGGTTCGATGCGTCCCAGCCCATGGACGACAGCAGCTGCATCTCCATGTCCTCGTCTAGCAGCAGCGTCTTGAGCGTGCACACATCGTCACACGATGTGGTACACCGATGCTGCTGCTGTTGCTGATGTTGCTGGGTCGGGTCACTGTCTTCGTCGTGCGTCGATTCGCTGTCATTGTTGTCGCCGTCCTGACTGCTCGACGACTCGGAGCGCGTCTCGAACGACCCGCTCGACCGGCTCGGCGTTCGTAGCGTCTGCTGGGCGGACCGCGACGGCTGCGCCGCCTTGGATGCTTCTTCTTTGTCTGCAAGCGTCCTCGCGTTCTTCTTGGCACTCTCTGACACAGCGGCCTTGTCCTGCTTCTGCTTGGTCGCACTCTTACGCTTCTTCTTCTTCTCCTTCTTCTTCTCCTTCTTCTTCGCTAGGCGCCGGGACTCGTCATCCTCCTCCGCGAGCAGCTGTTCCATCATCTCGAGCCCGTGCAGCGCCTCCACCGCGACGTCGAAGTTGCGGCGCAGCGTCGAAACCGCGCAATGCACGAGTAGCTCTTCCGCGCGCTTCTCCGTGCCAATCTGCGTCCAGAGCGCGCGCATCTTGTCCCAGATCACCATACCGAGGCAGATGAGCACCTCATCCTGCGCTTCAGCGATCGTGCGAGCGTGGCGGTCCCCCCAGTCGCCGACGATCTCCTGATCGGCGCGCGCCATGAGCTGCGACAGGAAGTCGATGTGACACGGCACGACGATGTGGCTCGTCGAGCGCGAGTACGTAAGTTCGTCGAAGAGATACGACGTGTAGTGCAGCTCGTCGCCGTAGTCGCCGTGTTCGTGGTGCTTGTCCGCGCAGTCGAATCCTGCGCAGTCCTCGCAGTCGTCCTCACTACAGCTCGAGCCGATGAGCAGATCGTACGCTTCCAGCACCTGCCGACCAGCCGTGCGTCAGCAGCCGCTCCAGCGCCTTCCTCTTCATCGCCCTTCTCTTACTAAAAGCATTCTGCCTACTCTACCTTCTCCTTGCATCGACAACAAAAGCGATGCCGGCGCAGGTAGTTCTCGAGGTCCGTGAGGAACTGGTCCGAGTCGATGTGCGCGAGGTGGCGCCGGTGCTCATCCGAGAGCTTGCTCCAGAGCGCCTCGAAGGCCGCGGGCCGCGGGCGGCCGCGCGCGCGTTGCGCGTGCAGCGGACAGCGTCCCCGCGCACCACTGCTGGCGCCGCCACCGTTCGTCTTGGCGACCGCGCGCGTGGCTTTCGCGAGCGCCGCGCTGCCGCAGCGCTCCTGATGCTGGAAGAGCGCGAGCGCCAGCTCTGCGTTGTGCGTGTGCAGCTCGTCGAGCTGGAAGCTCGTGTCCGCGTTGAAGCGCAGCCCGGCGGCCGCTGCGAGTGCAGGCGGTGCGACACTGCCGCCGCCACCGCCCAGCAGCTTGAGCGCCAGCGTCTCCGTACTGCTGCGGCAGGTGGCGCACGCGATGAGCTCGCCCGTCGTCTGCAGCAGCTGGTACTGGAAGCCTCGCAGCGACGCGGTGCGCTCGTGGTCGGTCAGCAGCGACCAGCGCTGCCAGTTAAGTTCGCATTCAGTACGCGGGAGGAGGTGGCGGCACTTGGAGGGGGCTGCTACAGTGCACACGCACCTTGCGGAACTCGCGGTTCTCGGCAGCCGTGGGCTGGCAGGCGCAAGCTGGCGGCTTCTTGCGCGTGGCCGGCCAGTCGTCGAGCGCGGCGTCCGTCATAGTGAAGTAAGTGAGGGAGAGCAAGCGAGTGAGCGAGGCGGAGTGGAGTGGAGGGGGCTTCCTTCGAAGAGCGGAAGCGCGAGTGTCGGGCAGAGTTGCTGCGTAGTGTGTGTGGGAGGACGACTTTGCTGGTATAGAGGCGCACTTCGGAGCAGCATATGCAGGAAGACAGGAAGGATGGGGAGCAGCCAGTTATCGCGGATTTTTTCTCTATTGACATCCGTCGCCGTCGGACACTTGCATGCTCGTGCTGCTGCTGCTGCTGCTGCTGATGCTGATGCTACTGCTGCTCTCGTCTGGTGAGCTCTCTGTCGTCGTCGCAGTCTCAGACTCGACACTGTTCACCGCGTCTCCCGCTCCGAGAGGCACGTGCGCCTTCCAGTTCGACGCATGCAGCGTTTCGACGATTCTCTCGAGCCGCTGCATCTTCGCGCTTGTCTCTTCCTTCGTGTTCGGATACTCCTTCTTCGCCGGGTATCCGGGCAGTGCACGCGGCTGTAACACCGGCAACATCTCGGCCGGCCCGCCGCCGCTCTTGGCGAGGAAAAACTGCTCGAGGCAGAGGAAGCGGAAGTTGGTGTCCAGGTGCTGCGCGAAGTTGCGGCAAAGCATCACGCGCGACGACCGCAGTAACCCGGTCTCCTTCTTGCTCAGCAGCCGCCGGTGGAACAGCGTGCGCGCGATGCGGTCCAGCAGCGAATCGGCGACCTGCAAGATTCCGAGACGAGCAAGGGAATTAGCTGGCTACAGCCACAGTCCATACTCGTCCATCCGCTTGTCCGCACCTTCTTGCCCTGTCGATGCTTGCCGCCGATCGGATCCAGCAGCTTCGGCTTCTCCGGCCCAAGCGCATGCCCGGAGGTGGTCGAGGCGCCCGCCTTGCCATTCAGCTTGACCGCCTTGTTATTCATGCCGATGACCTGGCGACAGTGCGTCGACCCGCACAGGCACTTGGTGAGCTCCTGCGCGATACGAGAGGGCGTATGATACGAACACATAACGCAAGAGTGAGAAAGCACCCAGCGCCACCATCCACTGAATCGTATTGAGCAAGAACCAGCCACACGTACCAGCTTGCTGAAGGACTCGAACTTGTAGTCGAACGTGAGCTCCTCGCCGTAGTGGATGTCGCGCAGCGCGAAGATGCCGCAGCGCTCCTCGCCATTCACCTCCCACTTCTCCACGCCGCAGTTGGGCTCACAGCTGTGGTTGATGAAGCGCGCGTAGCCGCCCATGCGTGTTGCGTCGATCACTTCGCCGCCGCTCAGCACCATCATGTACCGGTGCTTCTCGTGATGGTAGCGCTGTCCAAACACACACACACACACACACACACACAGATAGATAGATCCGAAGGTCCTAATGCCTGAGCGCTGCTATACTATTATGCGGGACGCACCAGCCGCCGCATGTGATACTCCGTCTCAGTCACGATCTCGCCCATGTACTCGCCGACAAACTCGCCTGCGCGCACCTCCTGCCGCAGGAAGAGCCCGAGTCCCTTGGCGCCGCACTCCTCGATCGACACGGCGGGCATGACGCCGTTTTGGATGCGTCGGTTCGCACACCGGTCGCCGCACGGACAGTGGCTCGCGACGCACTCGACCAGCACTGCGCGGTTGACGCAGTCGTCCAGGCAGCCGAGCGTGCCGTCGGCGGGCGGCACGCAAGAGCACACGGGGAACTCTTCCTGTCGCCGCCGCCGCTCGCGTTAGCTCTTTTCGCCAGCTTTGCACCCTGCGGTCTCGTTTCGACGCGCGACGCACCTCCCGCAGCTTGCGCGGCGCGCGCTCCACGTACACGTTGCTGTCGATGATCTGGATCTCGGCAAGCGCCACGTCCACAGACCGCGTGCCGGACTTGCGGCTCTCCTGGAGCATGCGCTCCTGTTCCTGCCTGCTCGTTCGTTAGCGAGCGGCAGATCATGGCGTCCCCTAGAGAGAGAGAGAGAGAGAGAGAGAGAGAGAGAGAGGCTACGTAGTGCAACGCACATGGACGCCCGCAGCGCGCGCGCCGCGTCTCGCATGGTGGTCGCCGCGTCCCCGTGCTCTTTTTCTGCTGATTGGCCACTTGGGTTTTGTATGTGCGCGTCTCCTCCCTCGGTTTTCCCACTATCGAATCCGGTTCAGCGTCCCTTGATGCGCCGCTGGAAGATTTGAGCCGAGGATGCTCGTGGTGGCGCCGGGAAGCCAGAGCGCGCTGCGTGCCGCCGTCACGGCCGTCGACGCGTGCCGCGCCGGCAGCGCGCTGGCGCTCGAGTTCGCAGACTGCGCGCTCGTGCGCGTGCGGCGGCCGTCGGCGACAGCGGACGTGGAGCTGGGCGCTCACGCGGCGCGTGTCACGGTCGTGCACTGCTTCCGCGGCTCCGCACACGCCTGCCTTACGCTCTGCTCGGCGTCCAGCGACCGGTGCGCTTGCTCCCGCAATGTGCTAAGTGGCTCAGACGGACGCAAGCGGCTCACTTGCTGGTTGGGGCCAGTGTCATCGTGTGGCAGGTGCAGGACGGCGAGCCACGCGTGACACAGACGTGCGTGTGGCCGAGCGACGAGCAGCCCGAGCTGCAGCTGCCGCCCGTGGGCGCCGAGCCCAGCGCTGCCGCCTTCGACCGCTCGGGCGCGCTGCTGGCGCTCGCTATCGGCCGCCTCGTGCGCGTATTCGTCGTTGCGCGTCGCGAGCTGCTGCTGACGCTTGAGGGTCACACGGCAAAGGTGCGCGAGAGAGAAGGCGAGCAATGACTGCGACTGTGGCGTGGAGAAGCGCAGCTGATAGCATATGCTGCAGGTGACCCAGTGCGAGTTCCACCCGCTGCGCCACCACGTGCTCATCACGTGCTCGGAGGACCGGACGTTCAAGGTCGCGAGCTTTAGAGGAGGAAGACTGGAAGAAGTTGGTATGCTAAAGTTGCTAAAGCGCATGCACCTGCTTGCTACCTGCTGCAGCTGTGGGACCTCGCGGCCAAGACGCTGCTCTTCCAGTCGGCTGTGCTGTCGGCATCCGCGATCCTCTCGCTCGCGACCAACGCAGTCACGGGGGACGTCGCAATTGGCTTCGCGGACGGCACGATCCGCACCTTCGCAATGCTCGAGAGCTTCGCGAAGGAGCTGGCGACTGTGAGCGTCGAGAGCTTTCTGCGTAAAGCTGTGTGGAAGAAGCAGGTGTGTGTGTGCTTGAGACCTATGAGAGAGATTGACGAAGGTGCTACTGTTGCTGCTGAGGATGCTAACGTCGCTTGGCACGGCTTGGGCTCCCCGGATCGCTGACGCCTGCGATGACAGCGCCAAGAAGAGATCGAAGAGATCCTGCAGGAGTCACCGAACGTCATCAGCTCGCTGCCGCCGTGGGCTCGCAGCGAGGAATCCCAGCTCACGGCGCAGATTCAGGCGCAAGTGCAGGCGCTGAGTCTCAAGACGGGGTCGAGTGTCGACTACATGTCGGCGCTGAGTGCCGCGACCAATAGCAGCAACAACGAGTTCAAGTCGGACGTCGCGTACCCGATTCTCGGACTCTCGTACTTTTGCTCTTCGGGTTCCAGCGCCAATGCGATCGACAGCAAAGACGACGATCCTCGAACGCACTTTAGCTCGCACGGCGAGCAGAAGCTGCTGGAGTGGGAGCAGTTCCTGGTCGTCGGCACGCCGCGGCACGTGCTCTCCATCAACGCATTCTCACTCGAGATCGCGGTGCTCCACGACTTGCAGATGCCGATCGGCAGTAGCAAGGACACAGTGCCGATCGCGATCGCCAAGGACTTTTGCTTTCACCAAGACCAGCGCGAGGACGGTGAGCGAGTGCTCGCGTGTGGCGTTGCGAGCGCGTTCCAGCCGCTCTTCACGGTCTTTAGCTGCTCAGTTGGAGCTGCTCGTCGCTCTCAAGTTCTCGATTCGCCAACGAACCAGGGGGACTGCGACGAGCGCTCCATGCCAACTAGCAGCAGCAACACACGGATATCCGTGCTGCCGACCGAGCCACCGCCACCCGACAGCGTGTTGAACTTGCCATCTCTCGCGGTGGTCGCCGGCGCCAAGCTGCCGAAGAAAGCCAAGAGCCTGGACAAACCCGTGACGTTCCACACGCGCATCAAGTCGTCGGGCTACGGGTCAGCTGCACCGTTCGGCGCGAAGCCAAAGACAAAGCCGCGCACGAGCATCCAGGACCGCAAGACGGCTCCGCGGTCCGCCCGGTCGCCTGGAAAGGCGGACATGGTGCTCCTGAAGGAGTATCCGGTGCAGTGCGGCCTGCTCCAGCACTTCCAGCAGCAGCACGCGCTGCCGCGCAACACGCTGCACCAAGGTGCGATCCACTACGTCGAGTTCTCGAGCGACGCCAAGTGGCTCGCGACGAGCGGTAGCGACCGCGTGGCGCAAGTCTGCAAGCTGCCGTTCAGCCGCTTCGGCGGCGATGGCAACGTGTTCGCGGGCCACGACGGCGCCGTCAAGACCATCCGCTGGAGCCACAGCAACCAGATGGTGATCACCACGTCGGCGGACAAATCGGCGCGCGTGTGGCTCGTGGACAGCGACGTCGCGTCGCTGACGCTCCACGGTCTCCCGCCGAGCGGCACCAGAAGCAGTAGCTCGCCGAGCACGACTAGCAAGGCGAGGACTGCGCCGCCCAAGAGCTTCTCGCTGAGCAGCGCCGCGAAGAAAAAGGCGGGAGTGGGCGGCAGGCTCGAGGAGCTGGTGGACGCGCAGTTCTTCTACATGGACAAGTTCGTGCTCTCGGGCTGCAGCGGCGCCGTGCGGCTGCACCAGTTCGAGCTCGACGAGCTTTTCGCGCGCGCGCAGAAGAAGCAGGCGGCGCGCAACGACATCGCCGTGCCAGAGAACCGGAGCCGCAAGCGCAAGGCGGCCGAGTGGCAGCTCGAGGGGCTGCAGAGCGTCACGGCGCTTGCGTGCGTCAACGGCTCGTTCCTGTCGTCCGTGATCCTCGCCGCGGGTTCAGACCGCTCGCTGCACCTGCTGGACGCAGCCGTGGGGCGCACGATGCGAGTGATCCCCGACGCACATGCACGGGCGGCGCACTCGCTGGCGCTGCCGCGCGCGTCGTGCTTCACGAGCCATCCGCCCAACTTCTACGACCTGCTGCTCAGCAGTGCGGCCAACAGCACGACGCACCTGTGGGACATCCGCGCCGACAACTGCGTCATGCGCTTCGGCGAGCACGTGAACCGCGTGCACGCGCTCGCCGTGGCGTTCAGCCCCTGCATGCGCTTCGTGGCCACGGGCTCCGAGGACCGCATGGCATACATGTACGACATCCGCACGGGCCGCTGCCTCCAGCGGCTGGGTGGCCACACTGACGTTGTCACGAGCGTGGCGTTCAACCCGCTGTACCCGCAGCTCGCTACGGCATCGTACGACGGGACCGTGCGCTTCTACAGCGACTCGGACACCTGCAGCGGGGAGACATGACGCATGCCGCTTCCGAGTCTTCAGAACCATCGTGGAGCGGTCAGGACAGGCGTATATATTCACACACATCAATCTTCATGCGCATTGGACGCTCTCCAAAGCGAGAGAGAACGCCGCGAAACTGGTTCTAGCTTGGCTCCTGCTGCGTCCGCGCCTTACACGCGCACCGCCGGCGAGTTGACGAACGAGCCCTCCTCGACCTCCGACGGGTTCGCCTTCGAACTGTCCATCAGGCCCTTGCGCTCCTTCGTGCCCGTCACCTCCGCCGTCGTCGTGTTGTCGTCCTCCACCGCGTGCTCCGCCTTGGCGCCCGCAATCGTGCGCTCCAGGTCCTTCTGCGCCTTGCGCTTGCGCATCACGAACACCACGAGCACGACGATGATCGCAATGAGCGCGACCGTCGCAGAGCCGGCGATCGCCACCTCCTTCACGTCCATCTCCTCCAGCCGCTGCAGGAAGTTGGTCGTGGCGGGCGCGACGTCCGAGCTCGTGCCGTTGTTCGCGTGGATGTGCTTCATCGGCTGCGCGAGGAACTTCTTGCGCTGGCCCGGCGTCATGCACTCCGGCACCTCCTCCTTGATCATGAGCCAGTTGACGATCTCACCCACCTCACGGTGACCGCACTCCGTCAGCAGAAGGCGCTTGCCCTCCGGAATGAAGTTCAGGATGAAGCGGCCCTGCGTCTCGTCCACACCGTTCTTCGTGCAGTTGATGTACGTCACCACGTGGTACGCGAACGAGTCGTTGCCCATAGGCTTCTGCTCCACGGCGTTCATCGTCATGTTGAACGAGTCGCACACGCTCGAGTCGTTGTACTGGATGAACGCGTATAGCGACGCCTTGATCACAAGCAGCGGCGGGTCGTTGTACACGGAGACCCACTTGTCCTGGTTGCGCAGGTCGATCTTGTCGATCTCCGCGCTGCCCTCCGACGAGCCGTCAATCACACCCTCGTTCTTCTCACCCGCGATCTTCTTGTCGTTGACCGGCTTCGTGGTGGGCACAGGCGACGCCTCCTCCTTCTTGTGGCTCTTCTTCGGCGCGTGCGTCTTGGCCGCCTCCGTCGCAGGCGGCGTTGTCGTAGCCGGAGGCGGCGCAGTCGTGGCAGGCGCCTGCGTAGCCGCCGGCGGCGCGGCGGTAGTCGCAGCAGGCGCCTGCGTCTCGGGCGCAGCGGCGGCGGCCTCCTTCTTCTTGTGGCTCTTCTTCGGCGCATGCGTCTCCTCCTCTTCCTCATCATCCGCCTCGTCGGCAACCGGCGCTTCGGTCTTCTTGTGCAGCACGCGGCTGACGTGCACCGGCTCGATGAGCTCCGCGACCGAGTGCACGGCGCGCTCGGTGGTGGCCAGCGCCACGTTCGTCTGCTGCGCGCGCTGCGGCGCGGCGATCGCCGACGCGGCGACGGCCGCAAGCATGAACACGCGGAGGATAGCGGACGTCTGCATCTCTTGGCCGTTCGCTGGGAGCTGCTTGCTGCTTGCTGGAGTGCGGGCGGCGAGGCGAATTGGAGATTGGCTCGGGGGGTCGGTGGCGTGGTGGCGGTCGTGCGCACGCGAGTGCGCGAGAGCGAGAGCAAAAAGGGAGAGAGGGGACGGAGGTCACCCCGTTGAGCCAAGCAAAAGGGAGAGGACGCGAGGCTCTTATTCCCAGTGAGCTGACAGCCGAGACTGCATGTAGACAACCAGGAGGAGCACAAACCCGAAGACGGTATACTGAGGGGAAAGGTGCTCAGTTGGGAGAGGTGGCTCTTTCCATTGTCGCCACCCCTCTCGCTTTTTGACTTGCTTTTTGTGTGGCGCACTGACTCCCTCCATCATGCCCTGGGCCGTGGGTTTCGCACAAGACATATGCTCCTTATCTTTGATCAGCCAGTTCTCGTTTTTCTATGTGAAGTGACCTTCGAAAACGCATTCGCTTGTGAAATCATATAGTCGACACGTGTCGGGGAGCCAATTACCGTCCGTAATACCCTTCAGGTCAACAACTCTTAGAAACCTAACAGCTGCCTGACACCGCAGAGTACGGCTCTCCCAGACACCGAGTGGTGCGAGGCAGCCCTCCCCCGATGCGAGGCATTCATGAATGGTGTGCCGGCGAACAAGCAAGCCTTCTGCTCTTGGCCCTTTTGGTCATTGTGCAGCCATGTTGCCAGGATACTAGTGTGCTGTCGCCAAACGTCTGGGAGCGAATGTAAAGCCTCGAATCCACCTAGTATCTTTCATATCCTCCTGTACTTGATTTCTATTTTGGGTCCTAATGCGCATGAAGGCACATCACCACCGAGTTTTCGATTGCAATTTGACGACAGCTAGTGGAAAAAGGAGCGACTTTTTGATCTGCCCTACATGGTTCGACTTCTCTCCAGACCTCGCCATAGTGTCGCCGAGTCGCAGCACGAGATCTCTCGTCGTCGTGGGCATCTGTTGCAGGTGCTGGCGGTTGGTCGAGCAAGTGCTTGTTCTTGAGGTAGATGTTGCGTGCCGCGTTCACGTCTCGATCCAAGACCAAGCCGCACCTTCGGATCTGGCATCTGTACGTCTTCTCGCCTTGGCGGGTCGAATGGAGGCTGCCGCACCG